>JZSA01003976.1:0-12237 GCA_000956155.1 Cotesia vestalis | reverse complement strand
CCGTCAATAAAAATTGCTTTTAACAATTTTTTGGCTAGTCTCGTCAAGTGAGAAATTCTCGCCACCTAGTGGCATATTTGAAACTACGGAAAATCGGGAAAATCTTCTAATTTCTTTTTAAATTTATTCAATAATGAATTCGATTTTGCCGAAATATCTGTCAACAGATTCACACATTACATTTTTCTTAAACAAAATTTCATTCCCATACTAATCCTGGTCGGGACTTAGAAAAAAATAACATTCGTCAAAATAATAGTTTTTTACCAAAATAATTTCCCATACTAATTTCATTTCTGGGACTTAGTCAAAAAAAATAATTTCACAATGAAAATAATGAACAAAAATAATTATTTCTATTAAATTAAAAAAAAATAACACTAACTCGTAAATACCCTAATTAATCATCCTACATCACAAGGAATATTATTGTCATGGGATTGGTTGAATAAAATTTCTTAAAATGAATTTCTTTAATAATTTCTGTTTCCTTCCTAGCAATCTCTCACGACCCTGTAGAACTTACTCCATGCTCTGGTCCAGTTTCTGGATACTGTGTCTAGAATTCCAGTGGCGCCCTAAATAAATTAAGGGGTGACCAAGGAGAACGAATAGACTTTGTCAAAAGAGTCTATCCCGTTTCAACACATCAGACCAAACTGTACCAACCCATGGAAAAAATTCTGCTCACGCTGCGGAAAGGAAGGAGTATTCTCCGGGAAATGCACTTGTCCCAAGTCGGGAAACTTCAAAGGGGTCGGCAAGGGAGCTGTACCTTCGAACCGACCCCTACAGGAACAGACGAACAGCCAAGTTCATCAAGGAACATCGAGACAATCTCGGAAGCCACAGAATAATAAAATAATTCAACAGAGATGTTACCAGAAAGAAGATGGACGGATTTACACGGATGTACAAATCAAGGAGTACACAATATCAGCTCTAATAGACACAGGAGCAACGAGATCATGCACAAGCGAAGAATCATGGAATAAAATCAAAAACCTCGGAATAAAATTAGACGTACAAAGTCAAAAACCAGTAGCAACGCAAGCAGATGGAAGACGTTTACCAATAATTGGACATGTTAAAATACGAGTCAAGATTTTTGGAGAGTCAAAAGAATGCCGTTTCAGTGTGATGCCAACAATAGCCAAGCCAATGATTATAGGAGTGGGTATACTTCAGGAGATGATGTTTAATCTACAATTTCAACCAGGAGAAATTGCCAGTGAAAACCAGATAAATACCCTAAGCGAGGAAAGTGTCAATGATGAAGAAGAAATTGAAATTATTCAAATTGAATTTGACGCCAAAAAATCATCGGAGCACCCGGGCCAATCAGAAAGCAGTAGCGAAAGTCAAAGAGAAGTGGAAAAATCGAGGGATGCGCAAAAGCATTACGCAAGGAGTAGAAGGGATAAAAAAAATCGACCAATTAGAAATGACCAACCAGAAATACCCCCAACCCAGTCCTGGAGGGCACTATGGAAAGGAAAAACTCGAGATGACACCTATAAAAACCGGCGCGGTCACGATTGAAATTCATTCAAGCCAGAACAGTTTAAGCGACAAGATGTCCAAAAGAGAACGCGAAACGACTAGTGATACCGGCTCGGAAGAAGAGTCATTTTCATCGTCGTCAACATCGTCATCGGAGGTGTCAAGGGACCCATACTCACCGCCAGGATCTCCAGAAGCACAGCCCAGCCAAGATGACCAGGCAACAAGTGGAGCCATAAAAGCGAATAAAGTCCACCAAGAGGAGAAATCAAAAACCAGTTCAGCCACAGGGAATGATCAAGGAAAAGCCCACTACCGCATCCCGAAAATCCAGTCGATAGTCCAGATTAAGGGACCACCCATTTTCCCCATGGCACCCATTGAAATTGACACAATTAATTTCACTGAAAAGGCCCAAAATCAGGAGAAAAAGACGGCAGCCAAACTGAGGAGATGCCAGCGAATGGAGGAAATGACGAGGGTCAATATAATGAAAAAGGATGCCCAGAAGCAAAGAGAAAAAAATGCTACAATAACAAAACGAACTGAAGAAGACAAAGTCTACCAGCTCAAAGGCAAGGAGAACCAGGGTAACCATTTGAGGACACCAAGGATGAAAGCAGTCTATTTGAAGGACCCTCGGATCAAGTGGAGGTTGATCCCGGTGGGAAAAGAGTTCCGAGATCAATCCACGCAGACGGAACTGATGGTTTTCACTACTCTCGGGAACTGAAGATGCACCGTTATCACTCTAATATTTTATTATTTCTTTTTCATTGTTCGAATCTTATTTATCATTTTATTAGTGTTTGTAGTTATTTAAATTTGAAATAAAACAAAAAAAAAAAAAAAACTAAACACATAAAATAGAAGGAAAATAGTATATTACACCTCTAGGGAAGAAAAGTAAGAAATGTTTCAGATCACATGCAATTCATGTCGACAAACATGTGATCTGAGGCTTTCTTATTTACTTCCCGAGGAGTGTATACTATTTTTTTCCCCGACGAAGGCGTAAAGCGGAAACTTCATTTAGCGCAGCGGGGCTAAAGTTGACGCCCGGAGGGAGAAAAAAAAATTTAGTTAGAAAAAAAAAATAATAATACACATTACTTTTCGCTTTTTTTTTTGCCGAGTTAGAGGAGAATGTAATGGGAAAAAAAAATAAATATATAATATATATATTTAAAATAAACAAGAAAAAAATTAGGAAAATGGTTCACCCTAAAGGCCATCCCTGCAACTTCCCGCTAATTCCATACCTGAGCGCTTAAAATTGTACTGATGACATTTTTGAGATTTTTGAGCTCAAAATATAATTTATGTGATATTTTAAACTCACTGAAATTGGAGAGATAATATTTTGATGCATTTGAGCTCTCCCAGCTGAAAACTCTGATAGAAGTTTCATAGAACACTATTTTTGGATTTTTCAAATCGCAATAACTTTTGAATGGATGACCAATTTTTACGCGGTTGGCGGCATTTGACGAAATTTTATTATTCCTATGAGTGCTATTTAGATTTTAATTGATCAAACCAAAAATTTCAGAGTAATTCCAAAAAAAAAAACTTTTTTCGATTTTCTTTCGTTCACGATAACTCACAAACGAATTAACCGATTTTTACCGGAATGGCGGCCTTCGACGCGGTTTTTTGATTTTTAGAGCTGATTAGTTTTTGGAATTGATCGGTGAAGCTGTTTAAGAGTTACTCCAAGAGATCAGCTAGAGCCCATAAGGCCCCTCGCATGAATATTTTGGTTCTTAAAAGATTTTGATAAATTTTTTAGAGGATATCGGGTTAAATCATATTATAATGGCAAGTCAAGGTCACTTTGTAATCACCTTGAGACCATAAGGCCTCTCTCTGAAATATATTGATTTTTTGGGATATTTTCAGATATTTGATAGGGTATTGCATTTAAACACATAATTACGCCTAGTAGGGGTCACTTATATGCCATCTTATGTCCATAAGGCCCCTCGCATAAATATCTTAGTTTTTAAGGAATATATTCAGATTTTTTACAGAATATCGCATCAAATCGTATACTAATGGCAGTTCACGGTCACTATGCAATCAGCTTGGGTCCATAAGGCGCCTCTCTAAAATATTTTGATTTTTTGGTATATTTACAGATTTTTCACAAGATATCGTTTTAAATTATAAAAAAAATGGCTGGTCAAGGTCATTTTGTAATCACATTAAGTCCATAAGGCCCCTCTCTGGCATTCTGTGATTTTTTTGGATATTTGCAAATATTTGACAGAACATCGCGTTAAATTTAATAAATATGACATGTCATGGCCCCTGTGAGATCAGCTAGAGCCCATAAGGCCCCTCGCATGAATATTTTGGTTCTTAAAAGATTTTGATAAATTTTTTAGAGGATATCGGGTTAAATCATATTATAATGGCAAGTCAAGGTCACTTTGTAATCACCTTGAGACCATAAGGCCTCTCTCTGAAATATATTGATTTTTTGGGATATTTTCAGATATTTGATAGGGTATTGCATTTAAACACATAATTACGCCTAGTAGGGGTCACTTATATGCCATCTTATGTCCATAAGGCCCCTCGCATAAATATCTTAGTTTTTAAGGAATATATTCAGATTTTTTACAGAATATCGCATCAAATCGTATACTAATGGCAGTTCACGGTCACTATGCAATCAGCTTGGGTCCATAAGGCGCCTCTCTAAAATATTTTGATTTTTTGGTATATTTACAGATTTTTCACAAGATATCGTTTTAAATTATAAAAAAAATGGCTGGTCAAGGTCATTTTGTAATCACATTAAGTCCATAAGGCCCCTCTCTGGCATTCTGTGATTTTTTTGGATATTTGCAAATATTTGACAGAACATCGCGTTAAATTTAATAAATATGACATGTCATGGCCCCTGTGAGATCAGCTAGAGCCCATAAGGCCCCTCGCATGAATATTTTGGTTCTTAAAAGATTTTGATAAATTTTTTAGAGGATATCGGGTTAAATCATATTATAATGGCAAGTCAAGGTCACTTTGTAATCACCTTGAGACCATAAGGCCTCTCTCTGAAATATATTGATTTTTTGGGATATTTTCAGATATTTGATAGGGTATTGCATTTAAACACATAATTACGCCTAGTAGGGGTCACTTATATGCCATCTTATGTCCATAAGGCCCCTCGCATAAATATCTTAGTTTTTAAGGAATATATTCAGATTTTTTACAGAATATCGCATCAAATCGTATACTAATGGCAGTTCACGGTCACTATGCAATCAGCTTGGGTCCATAAGGCGCCTCTCTAAAATATTTTGATTTTTTGGTATATTTACAGATTTTTCACAAGATATCGTTTTAAATTATAAAAAAAATGGCTGGTCAAGGTCATTTTGTAATCACATTAAGTCCATAAGGCCCCTCTCTGGCATTCTGTGATTTTTTTGGATATTTGCAAATATTTGACAGAACATCGCGTTAAATTTAATAAATATGACATGTCATGGCCCCTGTGAGATCAGCTAGAGCCCATAAGGCCCCTCGCATGAATATTTTGGTTCTTAAAAGATTTTGATAAATTTTTTAGAGGATATCGGGTTAAATCATATTATAATGGCAAGTCAAGGTCACTTTGTAATCACCTTGAGACCATAAGGCCTCTCTCTGAAATATATTGATTTTTTGGGATATTTTCAGATATTTGATAGGGTATTGCATTTAAACACATAATTACGCCTAGTAGGGGTCACTTATATGCCATCTTATGTCCATAAGGCCCCTCGCATAAATATCTTAGTTTCTAAGGAATATATTCAGATTTTTTACAGGATATCGCATTAAATCGTATACCAATGGCAGGTCACGGTCACTATGTTATTACACTGAGCCCATAAGGCCCCTTTCTAAAATATTTTGATTTTTCGCGATATTTTCAGATATTTGACAGAATATCGCGTTTAATTTAATAAATATGTCAAGTCATGGTCCCTATGACGTCAGCTTGAGCCCATAAGGCCCCTCTCAGGGATATTTCGATTCATATGAGGTATTTACAGATTTTTTACAGGATATCGCGTTCAATCATATAATAATATCAGGTCAAGGTCACTTTGTAATCACCTTGAGTTCATAAGGCCCCTCTCAGGAATATTTTAATTCCTATGAGGTATTTACAGATTTTTTTCAGGATATCACGTTAAGTCATATAATAATGGCAGATCAAGGTCACTTTGTAATCACCTTGAATCCATAAGGCCCTTCTCTGAAATATATTGATTTTTTGAGATATTTTTAAATATTTGACAGGGTATTGCATTTGAGCACATAATTACGCCTGGTGGGGGTCATTTATATGTCATCTTTTAAATGTGGTAAAATGGGACAAAACTCCACTAGTTACGGTTAAACCAGACTCACGCTCATATAGCACTCTGTTGTGGAAGATCTGTTTTAACCGTAGAAATGGTCGAAAATTTTTGCCAAAAACTACGGTTAAAACGGTACCGAAATTTCGACTCGGGTGCAATCCAAAATATTGAGTGAACTTGATGTTAATTTGCGGTCGTAGATTGTACATAAGTTGGACTACAATTTAAAGTTAACTTGTAGACAACATGGCTATGAGGGTTCATCTACTGACGATGTTTTAAAATTTGGATTATCGGATTTATTCAGCGCATTTTCTTTTGTAAGCTTCTTAACTTTTCTCAAAAATCTTCGAAAAAAAGGTGATAAACCTTTATAGCAGCTCCATCACCGATTTGATGAACGACTAAACTGTGGTTATCAACCATAAGTGAAGAATCATTTGATCGAACCTGAAGTATCACAATATGATGCTAAAAAATCTAAGGATCAAGAACTTTCTTCATATAATGTCATCAATTATGGAAAATTTAAACTTTGTGCTAACAAGAACTGTGATAGATTCTGTTACATAAAAAATTATGATGTATTCCGTGTTGATAATATTTGTTTAATTGACAATGATATAATACTACACGGACAGACATTATTAAACCTACAAAACATTGAAAACAATCCTATTAACTCAGAGTTATTGCACATAGTCATTGGCAATGAATGGTCAAAATTGATTAATATTAATGCCAACGAAGTTTTGAAAAAAGTTGTATGCTTGCCTTTAGAGAAATCTTGTTATTTTTTAACTTCCCGCTAAGAAAATTTGAAATTTTCCAAAATCGGGAAGTTATTGGTTTCACCCCGTTTTTTGAAAATCGAGTTCTCATCAGATCTTGACGTTTTGAGGTCCTAGGAAGCTTCCCTGACTATTCCCGCGATGATGTCCGTACGTCTGTATGTATGTGTGTGTTTGCGTGTGTGTGTGTGTGTGTGTGTGTGTGTGTGTGTGTGTGTGTGTGTGTGTGTTCATCGTGGTTGGCGCCATTCGAAAGGGCTTGGCCAAACAGATTTTGAATACCACGAAAAAAAATTTTTTCGAATGTGGTTTTTTTGGAATAACTTTCAATCGTTTCTATCAATCAACTCCAAAAACTAATCAGCTCTTAATATTAGAAAACCACGTCGATCGCCGCTAAGTCGGTTAAAATGTAAAAATATTTTGAAATATTAAAAAGAGTAGATTTTTTACGTGACGGGTCTTGAGATTGAAATTTAAATTACGTATCTGGTTACCTCCCCTACATGACAAGAGCAGCGCCGCTTGTAAAAAATTAATATTCACCCATTACTATTATTATACACATACTACTCATACATACATGTGTTTGTGATTACCAGTAAAAAGGTTTCACGTTGTTTAGTCACAAGTTCATATGCTGTTGGGATTATAAATAAATATTCAGAGCTAATTGAGCTTTATGTAGACAGTTAAAGTAAGTTCACTTAACTATTTATCAGCTGTTATTTCTAAGTTATAATAAATTTAATTGAAATTATGTAAAATAAATGCTTATGATTGTCAATTTTGTACTTGAAAAATAATCTCACTCTAAAGACGCCAGCAATAATAGTAGATGACATCAGACAATTGCAGTTAATTATTAAACATTTATAATATATATGATTTCCTCTATTATTTGTACAATCAATGTATTTTACTAATCGTCATTTATTTCTCTCGGTCTATTGAAAAAAATTATTTTGTATTATTTTGTTTAAAATTAAAATGAAAAATATTTAAAAACAATTATCAAAAATTAAAATTATAATTATTAAAAAAATTATTTTGTATAATTTTGTTATTATTTTGATTTTGTATTAGATATATAAATATAGATTAATATATTTTGTTTTTTGGTTGGATGTTTTTTGTTGTTTTTTTTTATGTTTGGTATTCTATGGTACTGGAGTCCTGGTTGAATAAAGAAAATAAAACTGTTAGATGGCCACCTAAAAATGAGAACCTGACAACTGCTGCAATCAAGCAATTTAAATCTAAAAAAGACTGGCAGGCTATGAATTATTCGAGGCTTCTTGGACCGTACAGTGTGTATAATATTTTATAGTTTTATGTTGAATCATTTATAATTTTCTATGAATTACATTAATTTTTCTTTCCCAGAGACTTGAGATATTGCTAGAGCTGTAGAAATTGCGGCCTATGGTTTATTTACAAGTGTTGAAGCAACTATGTCACGGTTACAAGATGGCCAAACATTAGGTACTAAACGTGAACGGAAACGTCCAGGACATTTTTTAGACCAGAAATCAGACAGATCTAGCTCCAGTGATGATGACAGTAAAGATATACAAAATGATGAAGAAACTACACCAAAACATCAATTTCATTATGATTCTGGTGATGACAGCTCGAAGAATGTAGAAGAGACACAAGAGTTACTATGGGGATTTTTTTGAAAATCATCCTCAACGCTCTACAAAGCCAAAATCGAAAAATATTAATATTAGAAAAATAGAAAAGATAACTCATCCTTTTATAAAATGTAAAACATCTCAATCTATCGACAAAACAAAAGAAACTGTGGTTGATACGGATATTGCCAAAGATCCGGGTACTTTGACACTTGTGAACGGGACCATCGATAAAACTATTGGAATAAATACAGAAAACGGCATTCATCATCAAAGTCCGAGTCGAGGAGCCTTTTCTAAATTTCCAGAACCATCGTTGCCTATAAACGATACTGAAACTTTAATTGTTGATGCTGAAATTTTTAAATTAGATTGTTCTCCCAATTGCTGCGGTAAATATAAAGTTTAATGTAATATTTTTTTTATGACACTTGTAGTATCATGATGAATACATTATAAATCCTAGATTTTTTTCAATTTGGACATTTACAGATTCATTACCTAAAATTGTTTATCGATGGTAACATAATTATTTTTTTATTCACAGTTGCATGTAGTTTAAAGTTAAACACGCTTTTACGTTTAGTGAACACACTTATTATGAATCAAGAACATGTCACTACCCATCCTTCTGAACCTTCAAGAAGCCCTAGACCTACTCATCAAAATTTATTACCGACATTTCTACTTACAAAACTTTCTCAATTAGAAAAATTTAATACGTCATTACAAGATAACAACACTGCACGTACTCAATATGTAAATAGTTATTTCCCTTTAAATAGAGTCCCACCATGCTTGGTAGGACTAGCCAAACATCCAGCGACCAGCGAGAACGTCTCCAACTCGGGCCCACAACATCGCAGTCCCCAGAGGAGGGCCAATCGGCCTGAACCTCAGTGCAAAACGGTGCGCAACGTAATACACCGTACTGCAGTCTGGCTAACGTACGACGACGCACCACTATTGGCGGAGTACCCGGCAAATTTCGAGGACCTCCTCGGCGACCTGTTCACGCCTCCAAAACAACCCCAGACCGCACTGGAACGGGTGCTCACCGCCCTGACGCCGCTCGACAACATTCGGTGCAGCCAAGGCACCAGGAGAGCATCTTTTACGGCTTACGACACCGCACTGCGCCTGTTCAAGGTGACGCAGTACCGGAACCGTTCGGAACCCCGGATAAAACCGCTAGGGAAAACGGCCCACGATCTGGTTGAAGAATTGACGAAAGGAGGCAAGTAACCTCACTTCTTTTCTTTGCCAGGAAGGAGGGGTGCAACATGGAGATCACTGTCAACGAGATGGCGACCCAGAAACCGAAATCTCCAAGAAAATTGTTTACTTTTGTTAAATTATTTAATTGTTTATCACTTATTGTTATTTAATTATTCGATTACTGTCATCGATAAATTTATGTTTAATATGTGTGTTTTGGTTGATTGTTTTATATTTTTTGTGACACACCCAGCGAATAGGGTATGTTGTACCGGCTGAGCCGGCGCGGGATGGCATGAAAGAGCCGAAAGATTATTATTTATTTATATTTATTTTGTTATTATTTTTATATGGTTAACTCTAGGCCATATATAGTTATGAACCTATATCAAAATTGGAATTTTTCCAGTGAAACCCGCCGAGAGAAAATTATTTTTGTCTCGCGCATACCGTCTTTTCGGGCAAAACGAGAATTGTTGTTACGATTATTATTAGTTTATTATGGTTTATTAATAATTTTGGGGTGCGCTAAATTTCTGCTAGGATGAGCTCGAATTTCGGAGAAACAGAAACTGTAGAATTTGGACTGGAGAACGCCGTGTAAATTATTTTACTGCCTCGTATGACGACTGGAGTAACGCCAAAATTATTCTAAGTCCCGAGCAAGTTTTTAATGAGGAAAATAATTTAGTCAAAAATCAAAAATGCAAATAAATTTCGGAAACTAAAAACTTAGAATTGTTTTGGCGTTTTCCGAGCTTCCAAGCCCGGCGATAGATGGCGAGTAACGTTCGCTTGGAGAGAACCGTCTGGGAAATGTTAAATTTCGAAATTTACAGCGGAAAAGTTAACCAGTACCAATGAGACGTTTTCTCCCTGAAGGCTATCTAAAGGAAAAATGCCGAGGAACTCGAGTTACCCAGAGTACGGCTGTACCAAAGTAAGTGGAGCTCATCTCTTGGGCGTAATACGGACTCCCCGTACTCCGACCTTCAGTCAGGATACGGCAGGCACTCATAGCCAAGTAGGTGAGATTGAGCTGGAGGCTATCCTCTCGATCCTTGGGGGTCCACGATAAAGAAGTCGAGGAAGTCGGCTAGACACCTCGACCTGGGAGGGCAGCACCGCGGGAGAAGGAAGTTGGAGGCTATCCTCTCGTTTCTCCGAGGATATATCGAACAGGAAATTAAACCACTAGCGCCGCAAACTTTAGCCCGCGAACTGTTGTAGACACATAGTCGGTAAAACAGAAGCTAGCCACAGATAAAAACATCAGCGAAGTAGATTTCTGTCTTACCATCGGTAGGTAAGGTATAAAATTACGAAAAACGCGGAGAAGCCGAATGGGTGTATTGGTAATTTTGTAAAGGTGATAAAAGGTGGTAACTTGGAGTGTATTGGTAACTTTGTAATATTTTTTAAGATTAATGTAATTAGGGTAAGACGTGATCAAGATGCTAAGAAACATACCCGTAATGTTTTATCTTACATTATAACTGATGAGTTTGCTCGCCCACTTTCTTGGACTGGACAAAAAAATACTATTAAAGTTAAAGACATGACGTTTGTTAAAATTTCAATCGGTGAGTTGATAGAATGAGTTCTACTGTAATTAAGGTATAGTTTATCCATGAATTTATTGATATTTAAACGTGTTTGATTGTTAATCGCTAAATCATTGAATTTTTCTATATATTATACTTTACTAATAATTGATTTGGGATTTTAATATTAATTTTTAGTCTTCAATAAAAATGTGCCGTAATTGGTAATTGAATTTTTGTGACCAATAATATAGAAAAAAAATATGGAAAACGGTTGATCCTAAAGGCCATCACTGCATCTTCCCGCTGATTCCATATCTAAGCACTTAAAATTGAACTTATGACGTTTTTGAGCTCTTCGAGCTCGAAAATATAATTAATATGTTCCTTCGAGCTCTCCGAGCTCAAAGAGTTAGCTGTTCGAAGATTTTAAGCTCTTCGAGCTGTGACGTATGTTGATTAATTAGGGTATTTAGGAGTTATTGTTATTTTTTAAATTTAATAGAAATAATTATTATGATTACTTTCATTATTAACATTGTTTAAAAGAAGAATGAAGTAGCAATTTTGGTTTGTTATTGTTTATAGCTTGTAAATTTTTTATTTGAAAATGCGCGCGAATCTTTAGTTCGCCATCGTGGCAAGAGATGGTGGATAATTTCGCCGTTTGTTCGCTTGCAGTAAAAACTGACGAGTTAATATAAGCGAAACTGCGTCAATTAACCTGAAAGAAGAATTAACTAAATTTAACTAACAGATTCATAATATCTGAATTAATATTTTTGTAATTATTTTGGTAAAAATTATCATTTTGACGAATGTTATTTTTTCTTAGTCCCGACCAAAATAAGTATAGGAATGAAATCTATTCTAAAAAAGATGTAATGTGTGAATCTGTTGAAAGATATTTTCGCAAAATCAATTTCATTGTTGAATAAATCGGAAATGAACTTAAAAGATTTTCCCGATTTTCCGTAGTTTCAAATATGCCACTAGGTGGCGAGAATTTCTCACTTGACGAGACTAGCCAAAAAATTGTTAAAAGCAATTTTTATTGACGGAAAAGTCAACCAAGTTTCCCAGTGGTTACAACCTTTCTAGTAGAAGACCATTCACCAGGAAGTAACCAAGGAACTCCTACCTCGTCTCCGACCAGGAACCAGGTAGGTGCTGACTT
>JZSA01003971.1:0-21133 GCA_000956155.1 Cotesia vestalis | reverse complement strand
CATAAATATTATTTATATAACATAATTAATGTAATTATATGATTTTAAGGTATTATATTTTCCATATATTGTTCGAATTTACCATTACAACGATTAAGATTCAAATTTTAATACGTCAATACGATTGATAACCTAGGGCATGATAATTACAGACTTACCTACAGCCAGTTTACTAGAGTATGTTCTAATTTATAAAATATATATGGCTCTTTTATATTGAGATCTAAAACATAACCTTTAAATCTTTTGTGCTTCATAGAGTTGAATAAAATATTTTTGCCATTACGTTTGTTAAGTAAAAAAAATCTCTAGTTTATGAACATTTTCCTGATCTATTCTTTTTGAGGGTGTTTATTATTTTGATTGTACCAATCTACATTTATTGCGATAATTTGATCTCTACATTATGGCATCAAGTAAACAACGCAGTCGGGGTTGTAATCCTTTTGATTTGGAGCCCCATTTCAAAAGATTTGGTTTGCGTCCAGCGACTGAAATTATGAGAACAACATTAGGATTAGGTGATTATTATTTATTATGTACTTCGTGTCGGAAAGAAGCTACGAATATCGTTAAGCAACTAACAACTACTAGTGATGAACCTAATGTTGATGAAAGTGACCATGAAGATAACTCTAGTGACTGGTTTTCACTGGAACCATAATCAGGCAACAATTTTTCCGGTCGTTATTTATTATAAAGTTGGTGACAAACTTGAACATAAAAGTTTAGTAATTATTTCGGATTGTAATAATCACGATGCTGTTGCTGTTCATGTTTTCATCAAAATAATTGCTGATTATGTAAAAAGTCTTCCTGAACGTTGTAACAAGATTTATCATTTTTCTGATGGGGCTCCTCAACAATTTAAAAACTTTGAAAACTTTGTGAATTTATATTATCATGAAGATGATTTTGATATTCCAGCTGAATGGCATTTTTTTGCGACTGCCCATGGCAAAGGCCCGTGTGATGGTATTAGTGGCATCCTCAAACGACTTGCAGCAAGAGCAAGTCTCCAACTCGCGGTTGATAAACAAATAACGACACCTGTAGGACTTTTTGAATGGACTTCTGATTCAGACAACTCGCCAAATATTATCGTCAACTTTTCACCAGAAGAGGATTATAATACAGCAGTTGATGATTTAAATGAACGATTTTTGAAAACAAAACCAATTGTAGGAACTCAACAATTACACTGTGTAATTCCCGACAAAAATGATTGTTTGTGCGTTAAAAACTTTTCTAACTCGAATGAATACAGAATTTGTAAAATATTTGAACGCCAAAGAAAAAATTAATAAATAATTCGTTGCATTATTTTTGAGTCATTAAATGTTAACTGCATCAATCATTAGTCCTCGTCATTATAATTGTAAATTCGGACAATATATGGAGAATATAATACCTTAAAATCATATAATTACATTAATTATGTTATATTAATAATATTTATGAAAAAAAAAATTTCTGCATTTTTAAAATGTTGAAAATTTTTTTTTCAACTAAAAAAAAAAAAAAGGAAAAAAAAATTGACCCACTCTGGGATACTTGGGGATAATTGTAAAATTGATTGAAGTGTTTTTTGAGAAAAAAAAAAAAATTTAGAACGACGAACTCCGAAATAATAACGATTTTATACAAAAAACGCGATTATTTCATAGAAGCGATCATGTTAATTTTTTTTTATTTATTTTTTTAAAAAATTCAATTAAAAACAAAAATTTTGAGAAAAAAAAAGGTCCCGAAAGGTAAATTTTTGAGAGAGTTATGGCTATTTGAAAATAAAAGAGCCATTTTTTTGAAAGCTACGATGGAAAACGTCTTTCATCGATTAGAAAAAGATAAAAAATTTTCAGCGAAATCTAAAGGGGTAAGGTCCAAAAGTGGTCGATTTGGCATGGAATACCCCATATACACACACATATAAAAAACCCTATTTTTAACACTCATGGTATTTTTTATGCTATTTTTGTTATATGAAATAGTGAAGAATTGTTTAAAAAAGTTCTGTCTTGGACGTCCGTGTGTCTGTATGTGCGGATCTCGTATCGTGTGGTCACGATAACGAGTGAAATACTTCACTTATCGAGTTGGTTTTTTTTTTTATAGGCTTCGGTATTTTGAGGAATAGAAGCTAATTACTTTTCACGGTATAATTTGATGTAGTTCAATTATTATTCAATAAATTAAATATCGACTGTTTTTTTTTAGTACTGTGGTATATCTATATATATTGTGATGCACCTAGTGCATCCAGCAGGTGACGCTACCTGTTATTAGAGCGCTATCTATTACGAGAGCGCGTATTCAAATGAAATATTTACAAATTATCTTAATATACGTTTACAAATTTACAAATAATCTCAATTTTATTGTAATGAACGAGATTATGAGGCGTGCACTTTTGGATTTTCCAACTATTTTAATTCTATAATGTATTTCTGAACACAAACTGATTAAACCGAAAATCTTCGAAAAATTGGAAAAATTCACTTTTTCCTAATTTATTCGACAACGATAACTTATGAACCAATCAACCGATTTTTACATTCTTGGCGGCAATCGAAGTGGTTTTTTGGGCTCTCATAATTATTTCATTTCATCAAAAACTATCTAAAGAGAAATCTCGAAATTACACGGAAAGAACAAGATTGTACTGGTATAAATGCCAGATTTATCTCAGATAAATTTAAACAAAAAAAAAATTTCAGATGTTAGTGAGAACAATGTAGATTGTACTGAGATCAATGTAGATTATATATTATTGGAATAAATCTTAGATTTATTGCAGATACATCTTAGATTATACACTGTCAGATACTATTGGCATAAATCCGAGATTGTTCCCACAAACATCTACATTAGCACGGTGTCAATCTGAGATTAGTCCCAAGTAAATCTCAGACACTTTTCCACTAGCGCATGCGCGTTGAATGTAACCATATATTTATTTAATGAATTTCGATTTTTTTCATTTATTATTCATTATAATTATTTATTTACTATGTATATTCAATATTGTATTATAATAATTATTATTATACTAATACAATTGGATATAATTATCATAATCATAATAAATATAAATATATTAAATAAATTTTATAAATATAAATATATTAAACAAAAATGTACTATATTAAATATATTTAAACCAATAAAAGGGTTATTGAAAAAGGCAGATTATGAAATAAAATTTTTAACTTCGAGCAATTGCTGACATTGAAAATCATTATTTATCTAATTATAGGTAATGATAATCATTTATATGTCAAAAAACAAATTTCTTGCGCCAAGAAAATTTTAAGGAAAAAAAAAGTTATTTTGGAGCAAGAAGAAATTTTCTTGGCTCAAGAAATTTATCTTGTCTCAAGAAACTTTGACTTAATTTAAGAAATTTTCAATCTTCCTTGATATTTTCTTGAGCCAAGAAAATTTACACTCCAGTCAAGAATTTTTTTTTCAGTGTAGTAAATAAATAAATGTAATGAGTAATAGATAAAAAAAATCGAAACTTATTAAATAAATATATGGTTACATTCAACGCGAATGCGCTAGCGGAAAAGTGTCTGAGATTTACTTGGGACTAATCTCAGATTGACACCGTGCTAATGTGGATGTTTGTGGGAACAATCTCGGATTTATGCCAATAGTATCTGACAGTGTATAATCTAAGATGTATCTGCGATTAATCTAAGATTTATTCCAATATAATCTACATTGATCTCAGTACAATCTAAATTGTTCTCACTACCATCTGAAATTTTTTTTTTGTTCAGATTTATCTGAGATAAATCTGGCATTTATGCCAGTACAATCTTGTTATTTCCATTGTGGCAATCAGCGTGGTTTTTCGAGTTTAACAGCGAATTAGTTTTTGGAATTGGTCGGTCAAGTCATTTAGACGTTATTCCAAAAAAACAATTTTTTGAAAATTTTGTTTTTGAGATTTCTAAAAATCTAGCGGACCGAATCAATTCAATTTTTTACGAAATTCAATGGCAATGATACTCTTTGGATCACCACTTATTTCGATCCGATCGGTCAAGCTGTTCAAAAGTTATAAGAGGTTCACACACACACACACACACACACACACACACACACACACACACACACACACACATACACACACATTCAGACATAGTGAGAATTTCGCGGGGATAGTCAGGGAAACTTCCTGTGACCTTCAAACGTCGAGATCTGATGAAAACTCGATTTTTGTAAAAAGGGGTGAAAACAATAACTTCCCCATTTTCAAAAATCTTCGATTTTCTTAGCGGGAAGTTAAAAAAATACAAAAGTTATCACTTATAATTGAAAATTATTTGAGAGTGCTGAATTTAATATATTTGATAATATAAGAGTTTTTTAGCTATTAATAAGAGAAATAAATATTTAGAGCGTTTATTTATTACAGAATTGCTGCAAAATAGAAAATGATTGTTTACGGATAAGTAAACTTGAATAAAAATTATAATACGTGTTTAAAATAGTGTAACAGTTTTACCTGTTCAGGTTAGCTCTTAATCAATTTTATAAATAAACTAACAAAATTAACAACAACAATAATTATTAGGGCGCCACCAGGATTTTCAATCGCGGTTCCTGGAACCGGTCCAGAGCTGAGAAATCCTAATCTTAGGGTAGAGAGAGTGGAGAAAGGTTGCTGCTGAATAATAAATGATTAATTAATAAGATCGGCCAATATTCATTAACAATAACAATTTTAACAATATCGCGACTTATAACAAGTTAACAAAATTTTACTCAACTCATACACACTGTTTACACTTAACAATATCCTTATTCTAATACGCGCCCCTTTCGGCATCTACACGTTAAACTATTAACAAACCAAACTAACTAACTAAACTTTTGATTACCCGCACAGAGACGAATCATATGCAGGGGTCGTTGACTCGGCTCACAGGAGTAACAGCCCAGTGACGAAACGTAGACCTAGATACTCTGCAACTCACGCATAACCCACACTTATCTCACACTCACACTACTGACTTGACTTTATTTATAAATTTTATATTTGATAATAATTTAATGTCAATTGAGATTTAAGATTGAGCTAATTGAATTATCCAATCATTAGAATTTTTATAAAACAACTTTTACAGTTAACAACTAATTTCCATATGACCTTGAATTAACATTCAACTTCAGATTCCGATCGTTAATTTTAATTTTTGTATTAACATATTAATAGATTAAAATTTCTGAGTAACTTATTGTCATGTTCTTAATAATACCACAATAGTTGGTTAATTAATTTTGACAATTAAAACAATGGCGATATAATTTTTACGATCAAATTCAAAATTAATTAATATAAACCTGACGGTTAATTTAATTAATTAAAATCAATTTTTCTGTGGAATTTTCGACTCAAATTAACTCGTTTCTTGGACTTAATGTCCACGTTATTAATTATGATTTTTCGACAATTTTTGATTTAATTAATTCACGGAGTTAATCCCCAAAATCAATTAATTTTATAATTAATAAATAAAATAATTTACAATATAAAAATAATTTCAATAATTAATTCCCAATATAATTTTTGTGATAATTTTCTAAATTAATAAAAAAAATTAACAAAAGTCGAAACCTTCAATTTCTTTGCTAGAACATTCGCTAGCTCGGTTGTCTTTGACCTTGGGTGTTGGAATTTACTGCGACACAAAATGTACTTACGCTCGACCGAAATTCCACGAGTAAAAACGCTTGACGATTATTTTAAAGCAACAAAACTAATTACTTTTTATGGCGTTAATTGTGACAAAAATTATAACAATCAATTAAGCGAATTTTTTAGATGTTAATTATTTTAATTGATTAATTTTTTGGTTGTTAAATTTTCCCACAAGGTCAATTGAGTGACTCTCGGGTATAAGCCCCCAGGAAAATCACTCAATCCAAACTAACAAATGTTTTATTTTGATTAATTAACTAATCGTCGATTAAACGATCCAATTGACAATTAAAAAGGAGAAGTAACTGGGTATTGGGTAAATCGCGTCCCACTTCTTTCCCATAGAGTAATTATTGATACCTTGACGAATAATACGATGATCTGACTCTCTAATCGAGGGTGAAGTCCTAGTTGTAGTTGGCCCGAAGATCGAGACGCGCCAGTGCTATGTCGAACAATTATCGATCTCTGGTAACTTATCGATTTAGGGTAATTTTAACCTGTGACAATAGTAAAATTTTGAGTTTCATATTTTAGGTTGTTCATTTTATTTTAGAAAATTGCATTTGTGAACTGAGTTAGCTTATAATACCCTCATGTCTAAAGATATTTTAACTAAACATTTTTTCTAAGCATATAGTTTGTCAACTTTTGTAAAACATATTTTTACTACTTCGAAAACTTGAACGGTAATGAGATGCAAACCTATTCAGTTTAAATTTATGACTTAATCAGCTTTTGCCATTTTTTTTTATTTCTTGCTGGGAAATTTTCGTTTTTTTACATATTTATTTAATTGCTTCATTACCTTGTTTTTCCCCAGTTAAAGAAATATTTTGGAAGATGGTCACGTCAACTTACTTTCCTTGTCTAATCGCTAACCTTCTCTCTCTAAGTTTGTATCCCAGTAGTTTCTTCCTTCTGAAGACCAAAATTCACACCCACCCTTCGACAATTACCAATAGTTATTGTACTTTCGAAAATATTCCGCCCCCATCTTTGAATTCTTTTCAGTAAGAAATCCTAATGCAAATTTAAACTTAGAAAAATTCTCAGTCTTCGTCAAACAGTTGACATAGTAACTACGTTCCCGTACGTATACCGCGACCCCTTGACAGAACATACCGTTCAAATTCTCAATACCATCCAAGTTAACCAATTGCAACCATCTTTATAATTAAAACTCTAATTAATAAACTAGTAACTTAATATTAATTTAGTCAATTAACATCGTCAGCTTTACTTTAAATCTTTTAGATATAAAATAAGTTGATTACTAAAAACATGGTCCTCAAAGCCGGAGATTAAAACTAATAGTGTAAAAGTATCAGTAGTGAATCGATAGTGAATAAAAGTATCGTACAACCGAATTCCACATCGCAGTTCACATCGCAGTCCACATCGCAGTTTAACAATTCATCGTATAATGAACCAAATCAAGCAACTACATTAAAATTACTCATCGCAGTTATCATCCTCATTATTATCAGTCGTTCCTTCACTTTGATACCGTTTGTCTAATAATTTACAATATCGGAACTCTCGAAACTAAATAAAAGACCATTCGGCAGCCGAAATGAAAGTAGATTTCATTTTAATAATAATAATAATAATGATAATAATAATAATGATAATAATAATAATAATAATAATAATAATGATAATAATAATAATGATAATAATAATTTCATCATGGTCGCTGACAACTTACACGAACTGCAATTTTCACGTTGCTATCTTCACCCTAATCTCAATGATCAAGTCATTGAGATTGGGGTTGAGGTAGTTTGTGTACTTGGTTCATCGGCAAATGCTTATAATATGCTGGGTAACAAGCAGGGTAAAAATCTTAATGCATAATTGACTCCTGATGCCATTCTGTTATATCTTGGTCAAATTTAACATTGTACACTCCATATTTATTGCACTAGGGACAGATATACTCATTGTTCGACTGACATCCAAATTAGAACTAAAAATTGTAATATATACATATATATGATTATAAAATTTCTAATAATACTTAAAATAATATCAATTGTATTATATCAATAAGCATTTTATAATTTAAAGCAATAAAATAGCTTTTAAAAAAAAATAATAATAAAAAAGTATATTAGAAAAATATTAATATGATGATGAATGTAATTAATAAATTTCTCGGTAAGTATAATTTTTTACTAACATACCGAGGACATACACGATTAAGCAATTCGCTGGCCACTTTGTTCATCATGCAGATATCAGTATTATACTGATTAAATTCATCAGAAGACATTGGTGAGAAAATAGCAGCTGCTTGGCTCACCCAACATTCTACTGGACTCTCTGACCTATTGTCATTTTGTTAGTTACACATATACACGTAAAATAACAATAACAATAACAATAATAATAATAACAATAATAATAATAATAATAATTATCATTATTATTATTATTATTATTATATATTATATATTTAATAGTATATTACACCCCTAGGGAAGAAAAGTAAGAAATGTCTCAGATCACATGCAATTGTTGGCCGAGGCGAAGCCGAGGTCAACAAACATGTGATCTGAGGCTTTCTTATTTACTTCCCGAGGAGTGTATACTATTTTTTTCCCCGACGAAGGCGTAAAGCGGAAACTTCGTTTAGCGCAGCGGGGCTAAAGTTGACGCTTTACTTCCGGAGGGGAAAAAATATTGTTTTGTTATTTAAGAAAACTGTCATTAAAATAATTATAAGAGTATAATTATAGACTGAAATATTAATTGAAAATTTATCTATATTTGAAAATATGGTTAAAATAAATTTTAATGAGAGTCAGGAACTCAGACTTTTTGGCAATGGTGAAGAATCAAAGTAAGTACACTGTTAAAAATTTTTATTGTAATTTTATAAGAAATGTATTGGAAGCTAATAGGCAAAACATTTATTTAAAATAACAATCAGGTATAGTAATATTACAAAACATATATAGATCTGTGAGGTTACTAATTTTACAAAACGGTTTTGTAATTTTATAAACATTTTGAGATTAGCTAAGTTTGTAAAATGACAATACTTTCCTTGAATTTAACTTTAATTGAAATAATAAAAAAGAAAAATTTGATTTAATATTTGTTGTCATTTTATTTTTATGAAGTGCTGACTAGATTTTGTACCTTACATAAACTTAATTTTTACAACTCAGACGATTCAATGTGAAAATAATATTTACCCTAACTCAGAATCGAACGCGAGCCGCACGCTTGCCAGACCGATACCTAACGCCCTACGCCGTACGACCGATAAGTGGTCGAACATCTCATTATTTTTATAAGCTAATCCTATGTGGTGATTGAGAATTACGGCTTATTATTTATTATTTACATTATTTGTGTTATTTAATTCTGTTTATTGATGGAAAATAACTAACTTTTACATTATTTATAGTTCATTGAACATTATAAAAACTAAAGTCTACTATATACTCATTCAAATATATCGATTTCGAAATGATCATTTAAGCGTAATATTAAAATTTATAAAAGATAAATAATGCCTCGAATTCATTAATACAAATAAATAACCATAGACTAAAAATTAGTAAAAATTAATATGAAGGAAATTGTTGTTTTTTGATACATTAGTCTCATTTTTGTAAAACTGAAAAGTATTATTTTTAAAATCTGAAAACAGTGGAGTAGAATTACAATCCGTGTAATATAATTAAAATTGTCTTGTAACATTACATCACATTGTGTAATTTCACAATGAAAATTGTAAAAATAAAAAAAAGCTTTTTAAATTTTTATGAGATTATTGTAATGTAAATTACAATTTTTTTTTGTGATTTTATATACAATTATGCCGAATCAGATCACAAATAATGTTTGTAAAATTAAAAAGCTTTTTCTTAAAAATTGATGAACTGTTTTTGAGCTCTTCGAGCTCAAAAATACAATTTTCGTGTCATTTTGAGCTCTCCGAGCTCAAAGAAATAGCTTTTCTAGGGTTTTGAGCTCAAAAGTCTGCTAGAGATTTAATAAAACACTATTTTTGAATTTTCAAATCACAATAACTTTTGACTGAATGCACCGATTCCCACGTTCTTGGCGGCAATCGACGCGGTGTTTAAGGCCTCATGAAGAACTTTTAAGTTCGAATTGATCGATCTAGGAATTTCGAAGTAATTCCGAAAAAACAGTTTTTTTGGTTTTCTTTCGACAACGATAACTCACGCACGAATCAACCGATTTTGACCGGACCGGCAGCGGTCGACGTGGTTTTTCAAGGTTAAAAGCTGATCAGATTTTGGAATTGATCAGTAGAGCCGTTAAAAAGTTATCTCAAAAAAACCACATTCAAAACATTGTTTTTTCTTATTTTTTCATGGTTTTTTTAAGATTTCTTGAAATCTAATCGTTCGAATCGGCTGAAATTTTCAGGAAATCTAAGTTTGATGAAACTCTTTCTATAAAATAAAATGAACCCAATATTAACGATATTTCAGATTCGGTATCGAACATGATAATAAAACAGTAAACGGATGTGTAAATGAGAATGGTTACATTATGGGTACAAGTAATTTTAAAACAGAAAACTCATTTGACTGGTCGAAATGTTCCATGTCCCAAATGGATAAATTTCTTAAGTAGGTTTATAATTTATCTCTATTTCTGAATTACATTAATTCATTGGAGATTTATAAGCAGTTAATACTTTTTTTTCTAAAAATAGGTCTGAGAAAGCAGAATGCTTGTTCAATGAGCCTCTTGATAAAGACCAATCTTTCCGAAGGTATTTACCAGGACGGATCATGCCTATCACCACACAATGTAAGTACTTTTGGAATGCTGAGCTAAGCAACGAGTATAAAATGGGAGTAAATTGTCGCGAAGTTTTGTGCAAAAGAGAAAGTGACGACTACCTGGTATCTATAGAACCTGCTGAAGGGAGTACGTGCGGCCATAAAAAAATATGTATTCATGGACAGTGCCTTAGCGAAAAGTTAATTGAATAAAATTCTATTGCATGAATCATTAATTAAAAATTTTTTTAATTTGAATCATTTATGTAAGCTTTTGTTTCAATCAGTATGTTATGATTGATATATTTAATAAATTGTAATGTATAACTTAAAAATTTTATGTGAATTTTATTTTATCAACCAAAAGACTAGCAGAATATAAATCTACAATATACTTAATTAATTATCAAAAAAAATTCGCACACATTGTAGTTTCGATTATTAATAATTTCTAACTACATAACCTTTCAGCCGAAAACTCAAATAAACAATTGAAAAGTTTAATCATTGACAAACCAAAATCTTGAACATATTGTCATTCGTTGTATTCTTAACAATTAACATCACTTTACTTTAAAATGAATGTGGAAATGAAGCATGAAATACTTTGTGTAGCGTTATGAGTTTGATAAAAATTTGATGAATCTATATATATACGAGACTTTCTATAGATATAGTCTCTTATCACTTATCACGATATCTCTGGAACTATAAGACCTAGAGACTTAAAATTTGGCAGGAATATTCCTTGCGCCGAGTAGAGGTCAGCTAAGAACGGATTTCACAAAATTCCACCCACAAGGGGGGTTGCGGGGGTGTTAACAATTAAAAATTCCTGTTTTTAAACTATAGCTCTTATAGACTCCAAATTCTCATTTCAATTTTTTTTTTTTCGTGTCAATTATTTTTCATTTTTGAAAAAAAGCCACACAAACATTATAATGATTATACATTGAAAGTTACAATGAATATTAGCTGGAATAATTACATAGATAAAAGGCATATGCTAATTCGATGAAATTTGGAATTTGTGCAAGTTAAAACAATACTCTAATTAAATTTCAAGTTTAGATCTAAAAATACAATTCTATAAAATGCCTAGCGACGCGGGCGGGTAACAGCTAGTCTTATGATATTTTTAGTAGATTTCATAGAAATCTAACTATTGCATTGGTCCTTATAACGATACTTTTGAAAAATTTTAATATATTTCGACTCAGTTCATCGAGCTGATTCAGAAAATACATATGGTTCAAAAGTTCATATATGTGTATGTATATATACGATATACGATATAACGCGGGGCTTTTCACGACAATAGCGTTTGCAATTTTAAACGCATCCTTTTCAAACTCAACATACTTTATCTATCGATAAATACCAAGGTTAAGTTTGAAGATGAGGTTAGTCGGTCAAGTAATTTAGAAATGCCAGGATTTCAAAATTTTCAAAATTATAAAAATTCATATTTCGTCACTTTCTAACTCCAATAACTTTTGAATGGAATAACTTATTAAATCTCTATAAACTGTATTCAAAAGTGCTTTCAATAAGCTTTAATTTGAATACCAAATCATATGTGTAGTCTTAAAATTAAGTCCTATTCCGCTATGCCAAATATGAAATTTGCTGTTGCACTCGTTTTAGTAGATTTCATAGAAAATTAACGATTTCCAACAAATTAACGATTGTACTTCTGATTAATAAGTGATAAAATAAAATCTACTTCCATTTCGGCTGCCGAATGGCCTTTTTGATTTTAGAAATAAAGTGAACCCGACACATATAAAAAAAAAAATTATTATTGCGTGACAACGGTTAGCCTACTATCAAAACATTTGGTTCATAGACCATTAGGGTGTGCCAAATAATAGACCATACTATGCACTATAAAAACATTCGTCACTTATACTAGCGCCAACGGCGCTAAGTATCAAATTCAAATATATATAAAATAAGATTATTATTTTCTACTAGATTTATATTCTTTTAATATGTCATTATATAAAATACTTAGATTGTTAGTGTCTGTTCGTTTATTCACAGTATCATTGGTTTTTATAAAGATCATTTCGCTAACATTACGTTTCCACCAATTCATTTCTTTATCTAGGATTTCTATTTTGTCAAATTCAAAATTATGATATTGGTCAAAATAGTCGGTTGCTAATGCTGTTTTATTCTCTTTTAATATATTAATATTTTTGCAATCATAAATGTGCTGTTTTACTCTATTACTTAAATATTGTTTAGTTTGTCCAATATAGCATAAGTCACATGAACAAGGTATTTTATACACTATTCCAGCTTGTTGTTGTTTATTTACTAGATCTTTTAACTTCGAATAGATGGAATTGACTCTTAAGATGTTATAAAATGCTAATCTCAAATTAGTTCTTGTAAAACCTCTATTTACTTTATGTGATAATTCTGCTATATGAGGAAACTGACAATATTTAATGTTCTTATTATTTAAGTTAACCAAACTCCTTGTTTTATTATTTAAGATCTTTTAAAATTTATTTATAACACTAACTACTAGGGTGGGTCAAAAAAATCGAATAATTTATTTTTGACTTTATACTCAAAAAAATAGGTTCGTAGACACCTAAAAAGAATTCTCTCCAAGTATAAGCTCTTAATTATAATGGGAAGGTCCTCCGCTTTGCGGGTTTCTATTTTTTTCGAATAATCAGATAAAAAAATTTGTATCTCGCTTCCAACTGCTTGGAAAAATATTCCGTGGCATAGATTTAGTGAGAAATTGAATGCTTTACAAAAAAGGTATCTTATGACTTTTTCAAAAACTCAACCAATTAAAAGATATTCATAATTGAAGTTTGGCTATTTTAAGGAAAACATTCGTTTTTATTATGAATTTTATAAATCGATGAAAAAAAATTATTTCGGATTGCAAAACTCAAGATTTTGTAGAAAATTTACTGCTCTACAAAAATGGTCTCTTATGATTTTTTGATTAAGTGAAGCCGTTACGAGATATTCATCGTCAAACATTAACGAATATCAATATTTCCAGTTTTTGATCAATAATTCGATAAATTTTAATTTAAACTATGAGTTTCAGGAAAATTTACATAAATTTGAGTTTCGATCGATAAAGAAATGTTATAAACAATTTTTTTAATATTGTTTTCAGTCTTGAGCTTGTTTGATTGCATTAAAACAAGAAATTAGAGCATTTTTTCGACATATAGCCAATGATTAGTTTAATTTGAAGTGAATGACATATTTCATTGTCAAATTTAATATGAAAAGTATTGAATCAAGTGAGAAACAACCAGTATTTAACTTTTTTATAGATAAATTTTTTTTTTTTTTTTTTTTTTAATTAATTTTATTTAGAGTCGGTTTTAACTGCTGAGGTAATATCGCCGACTTTAACTGTTGGGAATGGTACGTTGGGGTCTTTTGGGGTTGTGAAAATCTTAATCTACGCGGCAAGGGTTGAATATTAACCAAGATGGTTTCCAAGACCAGCTTGGGATTCGAACCCACGCCTGGCCGGTGAGCTAGTCCGAGCGCTCTATAAGCCATGCGCCTTAGACCGCTTGGCTAACCTCACCGGTTTAGATAAATTTTTTATTGAATTATCAATTGCAATATAATTGTCTATATTTTTAACATAACAGTACGCTATTACTATAAATAATTTCTTTTATTACAATTTGGGAATGTTTTTTGATGTTCTTTGACAACGTTGACAACAAGAGCGAGCTGTTGCATTAGTCAGTGAATATAATCAATGCTTGACAAAAAATGAAGAACAATTCCAGTACTTATTGCAATATTTTTCCAAGCAGTTCGAAGCGAGATATAAATTTTTTTATCTGATTATTCAAAAAAAAATAGAAACCCGCAAAGCGGAGGACCTTCCCGTTATAATTAAGAGCTTATAATTGGAGAGAATTCTTTTTAGGTGTCTACGAACCTATTTTTCAGAGTATAAAGTCAAAAATAAATTATTCGATTTTTTTGACCCACCCTACTAATTATTGTTAGTACGTTGGTGATTTGATTTAGTAGATTTACCATTAAATTTTGATTGATTAACTCTGGTTGCTGGCCGGGGTTTTTTTGAACGGGAGTCAGGTAATGTATTGATGAATCTAGTTGGGTTGAAGTTGTAGGTATTGATGTGGAACTAGAATTTGAGATTGATTTTGGAGAATTAATGTGTAAGTACAAATGTTCTTGAGAATGATTTGTAAGAGTAGAGTTAGTAGATATTTTTGTGTGAAACTTACTATTTCTTTCTTGTTGGAATTGTTGATTATTCCTATATTGGTCGCTGTTTGTTTGAGTAGTAAGCTTCTGTGGTTTTTGTTGGCGAAGTGCAGCCGTAAATGATCTATTGGTTGTTTGAAAATGTCTAGTTTGGTCTCTGAGATGTATAGGCGGTTTTGAGTGGCTTAAATTGGTCTCTGAATGTGAGGAAAATCTACAAGATTATAAGTGCAGGGAGCGATTGATGTTTGGTTTAGGCTCTTGATTGCATCCTTGGCTTCTGAGTAGCTAATATTATTAATTGCTGCATAGTTGTGAATGTCCTTGAGGTGAGCAAGAATTGGACAGATAAAGCTTAGGGATACGTGATCTCCTTTACAATTTATGCATTTTGGAGGTGATTCGATAAGTGGACAGGTGGTTGGATCAGGATGGTTTTCACACGAGTTACCACAATGATTACAGTTGGGTGAATCTTTACATTCTTTGGTTGAATGGTTGAAATGAAGGCAGTTTGTACATCTTTTGACTGGAGAGGTTGTAACGTAAATTTTTCCCAACGGTAGATCTCAAACAAACTATAATTTTCTACGTTACACTTCGTCCATCTCAGCCATTTATCGATCCTCCAGAAACCCCGACAGGTGACAGCCGACTTTTGTTTCACCGGTATCGGCAACCGGGATACGATGAACTTAAATTTTACGTTCTTAGAAAACCAAGATAGGCCTTGACGGTAACGGAATACCTCGGTGTTGCTCAGTTATGCTGGTTATGGAGAGAGGGTCGTGATTCGGTCTCTCAGAGGAAGGACGGCAGTTAATCAAACATCCGCCATTTTATCAACATTGAGTGAATGGGGTATTATTAAGTATGTCAAGGCGATTTGTTTTGACACTACGGCTGTTAATACAGGTAATCAATCAATTACAAAAAATATTTTATTGTTGTCATTCTAGTTTAATTTCTATTTCTTACTGAATTTTACTATCAAAATGTATTAATCGTTTACTCGTTTGGATTTGAAATATGACCATTGATTTTTCTTAAATACTAAATTTAACGATAGTCATCTATTATTGTTCTACAGGAATTCACAACGGTACATGTAAGGAAATTGAAAAGATTTTGGGAAGAGAGTTGATCTGGTTATCATGTCGTCATCACATTTTTGAGATCGTATTAAGGGGCGCATTTGAAGTATTTTGGCCTGTGTCATCTGGGCCAAATGTACAGATGTTTGGAAGGTTTAAAAAATTTTGGGATGATATAGATATAACTAATTATAAATCTGGTGTTGAAGATGCTGTTGTTGCTGATATCATTTCGAATAAAAAAGATGAAATCTCTAGTTTTATTACGAAATCTTTACAGGTATGATTTAACTGTGATTTAAATTATAAAAATTTCGTTATTTTTGACAAATTTTTTATTTTTGATAGTTACTACAACCCCGAGATGATTATAAAGAATTACTAAAAAAGCTTTGAATTCATTGGCGCAGAGAACTCTGAGTGACTTTTTGTCTAAAAAGTCATTAAATCTTTTCGAAATCTTCGATCTACCGTATGACTTTCTTGATGTCGATGTTGAATTATGGCCTACTAATGAGAGTTATCTCGAAAATAAAGAATACTTTCAACAACTAAAAGTTGTCAATGATTCAGCAGAGCGAGCTGTTGGATTAGTCAGTGAATATAATCAATGCTTGACAAAAAAAGAAGAACAATTCCAGTCCTTATTGCAAGTTGTCAAAGAACATCAAAAAACATTCCCAAATTGTAATAAAAGAAATTATTTATAGTAATAGCGTACTGTTATGTTAAAAATATAGACAATTATATTGCAATTGATAGTTCAATAAAAAATTTATCTAAACCGGTGAGGTTAGCCAAGCGGTCTAAGGCGCATGGCTTATAGAGCGCTCGGACTAGCTCACCGGCCAGGCGTGGGTTCGAATCCCAAGCTGGTCTTAGAAACCATCTTGGTTAATATTCAACCCTTGCCGCGTAGATTAAGATTTTCACAACCCCAAAAGACCCCAACGTACCATTCCCAACAGTTAAAGTCGGCGATATGACCACAGCAGTTAAAACCGACTCTAAATAAAGTTAATTAAAAAAAAAAAAAATTTATCTATAAAATACTGGTTGTTTCTCACTTGATTCAATACTTTTCATATTAAATTTGACAAAGAAATATGTCATTCACTTCAAATTAAACTAATCATTGGCTATATGTCGAAAAAAATGCTCTAATTTCTTGTTTTAATGCAATCAAACAAGCTCAAGACTGAAAACAATATTAAAAAAATTGTTTATAACATTTCTTTATCGATCGAAACTCAGATTAATGTAAATTTTCCTGAAACTCATAGTTTAAATTAAAATTTATCGAATTATTGATCAAAAACTGGAAATATTGATATTCGTTAATGTTTGACGATGAATATCTCGTAACGGCTTCACTTAATCAAAAAATCATAAGAGACCATTTTTGTAGAGCAGTAAATTTCCTACAAAATCATGAGTTCCGCAATCCGAAATAATTTTTTTTTATCGACTTATAAAATTCATAATAAAAACGAATATTTTCCTTAAAATAGCCAAACTTCAACTATGAATATCTTTTAATTTGTTGAGTTGTTGAAAAAGTCATAAGAGAGCTTTTTTGTGAAGCATTTAATTTCTCACAATATCTATGCCACGGAATATTTTTCCAAGCAGTTGGAAGCGAGATACAAATTTTTTTATCTGATTATTCGAAAAAAATAGAAACCGCAAAGCGGAGGACCTTCCCGTTATAATTAAGAGCTTATACTTGGAGAGAATTCTTTTTAGGTGTCTACGAACCTATTTTTCAGAGTATAAAGTCAAAAATAAATTATTTGATTTTTTTGACCCACCCTACTAACTACTACTGGCATTTCATAATTATTATTCAACAACATGTTACGAATCTTCTTAAAATTAACTTCATAAAAATCCTTGCTACTTAACCTTGTCATTCTGTCAAGTAAACCTTTTATCATACCTATTTTTTTAAACCGAGGATGATTTGAATTCCAATTTAATAGTCGACCTGAACTAATGGGTTTAATAAACCAATCAGTTATCAATTTATCATTTGATCTTTTAACTAACACATCTAAAAAAGATAAACTATTATCTTTTTCTACTTCCATGGTAAATTGTTTATTATTATCAAAGCTATTATATAACTTTAATAAATTATTCACTTCCGCCTTCGGTATGGCTGCGATGGTATCATCCACGTACAACTTTAAGAAGTGAATTTCAAACGGTAGAACCATGAATATCTGATCGATGACATAGTTCATAACGATGTTAGCTATAACTGGACTCGCAGGGTTTCCCATACTGCTGCCTTCCATCTGTGCATAGAACTCTCCTTGATATACAAAGTAACTTGAATCATAACAAAACATAATGAGGTCAACTCACACAATCTTAGGAATTTTTACTAGATGCCTGATGAAGGTCTAATAAAAGACCGAAACGTAGCAAAAATAATAATGTAATTTGTTATTATGATCCTATCTTGTCCACATTCCTTAGATATAAAATATTTTATTAATAATTATGGACGATAATATTAATAATAATAACAATAAATATTTGAAACAAGAGGTCTTATTATCTTGAATTAATAAATTAAAATATGTAGACAGAGGTCTTAATAATCTGCCGACATAAAATTATTCTAACCGAGAATTATTTTTGATAATTATTTAAATTGAAATAATTTTAATTATCAAGTTCAAAATTATAAACATAAAATAAACGATGAAAATTAATTAATTATAACCGAATTTTTCTGTGAAAATTTTGTGACCCAACTAAAGGGAAAAGGGACGGGAGTAAGGAAAAGGGACTGACGGATGGAGAAGGGACGGACGAGAAGAGGACGGGGCAAGGAGGAAGGCGACAATGGAATACCTACTCTTCGATTTTCTGTTCGCCTGATACCTGAGCCGGCCGTTTTCGCGTTAAAATTTTGTTATTTTTTTTGTTTTCTTTATTAGTTTGTAAATAGTTCTTTAAACAAATTCAGTATTTTCATAATTATTAAGGGTACTAGTATACTATTATTTATATTATCACCATGATAACATTTATATTGTTTATTAGTTTACATTGAAAACTATTATTTAGTTAACCAAAGATTTATTTTGGGTTTTGGTCTAAATAAAAAAAAAAAAAAACATTTGTGATTTAATTATTAGTTCTGAATAATTCATAATTATTATACGAGTATTTGCTTATTATTGCGTTTTAGATATTGTTTACCAATGATAAATTAATATCACGAGTTTATTTTTTATCTTTATGATTGAATTATTGTTCACCGAAAACATACAACGTTTTGTTTATAATTATTGAGCTAAAATTAGGCCGATAAAAATAATTTATTTATATTAAATATTTTTCTAAGTCTTTTGACATATGGAAAAATAATTCTGTGAAATTAAATAAAATTTATGTTTGTTTGGTTAAATTGGGCATTTAATTGTTTAAATAATTTTCTCGAAAATTCTATTACTTAAATAAATTAGAGTTCATGTTCCTCGAATTTATTATGGCATTAAGTATAGTTCAAGACATTTAGTTAGTGGACTAAAATTATTTAAACAATTATTTCTGGGCAGTAAATGAGAATAATTCCGACGAAAGAAATTATTCTAAGTCCCGAGCCAAATTTAGTATGAAAAAGTAACGAATGGATAGAAATCGGAGGAAATAGCGATTATTATTTTTGTAAACTTAGAATTTGACGATGCGAAGGATTAGATAATGAGAGAAATGCCAATTAAATTGATAGTTTGTAAATATTGTATAGATGGCAAAAACGATTATTCCGGTTCGTTCTAAGTGAGTTGTTAGAAAAATGTTAAAAGCGAAAATTGGCGATCGGAAAAGGCAAGTCTTCTGAAGTGTAGTTGTTCTGGGAATACTCTTCTATCAACAACTCTCGAAGGAAACATACCTCGGTTCGTCTTGAACATTGGTGAGTACCTTTTGGCACTCTTAAGACTCGACTTCCCTGGATTTTGGCCTTCTGTCAAAATCCAGTAGGTGATCATACGCCGTGTAGGTGGGGGCGAGGAGGATACTCTCCACTTGCTCTCGGGGTAGAGGTTTAGGGCCTGGGCTGACGTCTAGTTACCCGGGGAGGGGAAAACTAGCTTTTTGCATTTTAGTTCGCGTTTTTCTTTGAGGAAAACTCACAGCGTGTGAGATTTTGTATGTGTGCGAACATTCTGTAAAGACCAGTTTTGACCGGATCTTCTATACCTTCGGAAGATACGTGTACACTGTACCGACGTATGAAATTGTTTGAAATCGTAATTTTCTTATTTTTTTTGTATTTTGCGTTTTGATCGACAACACCTGTTGATATAGTTTACGTGTTGGGGTTCTAACATAACCTAAAGTTGCAACACGTGTATTTTTGTTTACTTTGTATTTTGTTTCCTACTTGGGATTATTTCTTTGACTTATTTGATTGTTTAATAAATAAATTGTTTGATTTGTTTCTAAATAACCTGTTTTTGACTCATTTTTGATTTAGTTAATTGACTTATTCATTTTGCCGAGATTGCACGTAATTGACTATAGTTTTGATTTGTTCTTTTACTGTGCCAATTTTTGTTTGATCACCCCTTTTTCATCCTGGACTCCGGCGAGTGACAAATCCGAGCAAGGGGGGTCGCTGAAGGATAGTTATTTTCTTTTTATTTAAAAATAACCCCAATTTTACCCGTTACAATTTTCAACATAAAATAACTCAAATCCTGGACTTAATGTCCCAGCTGTTAATTATTAATTTTCAGTAAATTTTAAATTTATCTAAATCCACGGACTTAAGCCCAAATAAATTAACTAACATATGATAAAATTTTTCGCACTATAAATTATTTCAATTAATATTTCTTAATATAATTTTCGGTAAAAATTTCCAGATAATAGTATAAATTATAAAAATCGACAAAAGTCGAAACATTCATTTTTCTTAGCTAGAACATTCGCTAGTTTAGTTGTCGTTGACCTTAGGTGTTGGGAATTTACTGCGACGCAAAATATATTGACGCTTGACCAAAAATTCCACGAGTAAAAATGCTTGTCGCTTATTTTCAAGCACAAAATTAATCACTTTTTCTTGAGTTAATTGTTATAAAATTATAACAATTAATTAAATAAATTTTTCGGATTGTCACACGAATTTTATTCTTGTGTGCGTCCCTCTTTGCGCCTAGTGTTGGCAACAGATCCACACTCGGTGTGTCTCTAGAGTTTGACTATCTTGTATTATTTTGACTAATTTATTTATTATATTTTCTTTACTATTGTCTATATTTGAGAATTTATGTATTATT
>JZSA01003969.1:0-33618 GCA_000956155.1 Cotesia vestalis | reverse complement strand
ATTCGAAAGGGCTTGCCCAAACTTAGATTTCCTGAAAATTTGAACCGATTCGGACCGATAGATTTTGAGAAATCGTAAAAAACTACAAAAAAAAATTTTTTTAAAAGTGGTTTTTATGGAATAACTTTTAAACGGCTGTACCTATCAATTTCAAAAACTAATCAGCTCTTAACATCAAAAAACCACGTCGATCGCCGCCGGTCCGGTCAAAATCGGTTAATTCTTTCGTGAGTTATCGTTGACGAAAGAAATCCGAAAAAAGCGTTTTTTCGGAATTACTCCGAATTTTTCCACTCTGTCGATATAAACTCGAAAATTTTTTTATGAAGCTTAAAAAATTGCGTCGAATGCCGCCAACCGCGTGAAAATCGGTTCATTCATTCAAAAGTTATTGCGATTTGAAAATTAAAAAAATAGTGTTTTATCAAACTTTTGAGCTCGAAGAGCTCAAAAGCATACAGAAGCTATTTTTTTGAGCTCGGAGAGCTCAAAATAATACACAAATTGTATTTAAGAGCTCGAAGAGCTCTAAAACGTCATAAGTGCAATTTCAAGTGTTTAGGTATAGAATTGGCGGGAAGTTGCAGGGATGGCCTTCAGGGTCAACCGTTTTCCTAATTTTTTTTTTTTGTTACGGTATGATTTTATTAACTAAAATAAAATGAGTTTCTAAAAGTTTCAGATCAAAACTAAAATTTTAAAAGGTCGCTCACAATTTTCTTCAGTTTATGATTATTTAGAGTAAGTTTTAACTAACTTTCGGATATAGATCACGGTTGTATTATATCCTCTCAAAATTTTTTTTCTCCTACACTCGCAAAAAATTACAAAATAACGCGGACAATTTATTTTCGCACTTCCTAAAATAAATGATAGGAAATAAGATATCTAACACCATTAAAATCGATCAGATATCGATATCCAATATATATATTGGATATAAATAATAAATTGATAGAATAATAATAGTTGTAGAAATGAAAAGAAAAGAAAATATAATAATAATACTCCTACTTAAAGTAATAAATAACTAAAGAAATAATCGAAATAAAACAAAAGAGACAATCAAAATTACTAAGAAAAAAAAAAGAAAAACACCAAAATAGACCCTATGACATGTAAAACAGTTACTTTAAGATTAACGGAGTATTTCTTGATTCACAGGGACGCGAGTCTACTTAGAGGGAGCAATCTCCTAAAAAAAATTTTTTTAATAACTCATATCGCGCAAAAAACCTTTTTTACATGACATTACTTAAATTCATCAGCCCAAAATACTAAGCGGGACGCTCGTCTAGAGGGAGGGACGTGTTACGTCCCCACTTGCATTTAGCAGATGTCTGTTTTAGCAAAGGCGCGCTCTAATTTAAACACTAAGAATTAAATATTCATTTTCTATAAATAATAATGTCAAATGATAAGTAAAGAATTCTAAATGTTAAATATTAGATAATAGAAATAGAAAACGATAAGAAAATGAAAAACTCAGCCAACACCTGAGCAAACAAAACGTTTTTAAGTTTTTATTACTATTTTCTCACGAAGAATGTTAAGGGAAAATCTAGACTGATATAAATGATTCATTGTGAGACAACTAGCTTTGAGAAAGTATATTCGAGAACATTCAAGAAATGTTCTTAATAAATAAATGATAACGAACGCCTGCGTGTCCTGGACTTTTGAGTTTAGTTAGCGATCGTTACTTAAGTAAGCCTCGGAAAGGCCACGTGCATCAACTCAAGACAATACGACATTGGGGGCCTGATACGCAGCCCTACTCCTTCTAGGGTGCGGCCCTTCGACGAAGAAATATAAGCAGGGTGCACGGGTGGTTCGAAACTCTTCTTCTAAGGCCCTCTTGATCTTAAAGTTACGAACTTTAGACTCTTCTTGATTAATTTTTGTCGGAGGACTATTAAATCAAATTACGTTGAATATCATCACGTACTTCACGGCAGTTGTCAAACCACGTATATCGAAAGTGTATCTTAAATAGTTAAATAAATCCAATTATTAGTTAAATTCATCGAAGTAGTCATTTCGGAGATAGTTCGAGAACCTCTACTTACGACTCTGAAGGTCGTATCATTTTAATCTTTAGCTCTAGTTGTTGTACTGGTAACTCTCAAACTCAAGAGGTAACCGGGACGTGACACATCAATCAAAATTTTTGTCAAAAACTTTGAGTTTCTAAAAAAAGAGAAAATAATTTTTTTCTCAAATTTTTTCTTAATTTTCAAAAAGATTTTCTTGGAAATTCTTGAAAAGTTATTTTTGAATTTTTTTTTTTGTTAATTAATCTTTAAAAAATATAAAATTGAGTAAGAAGCAGAAAAAAATCATTCGGCAGCCGAAATGGAAGTAGATTTCAGAATTAATAAAAAAAAAAAAATAGGAAAATGGTTGATCCTAAAGGCCATTCCTGCAACTTTCCGCTATCTCTATACCTGAGCGTTCAACATTTCACTCATTTTTTTGATCTTGAGATAACTGTTCTATGTTTTTTGTCTCTTCGAACTTAAAAGTCTGATAGAAGTTTCAAATAACACTATTTTTAAAATTTTTTAACCGTATGGACTTTTGAACGAGTCAACCAATTTTCTTGCAGTTTACGGAACTTAACACAGTTTTTTGAGCTCTTTAAGAAATTCCTGATAGGTTAGACCATCAATTTCATGAAAATTCTGAAAAAAACGTATTTTTCAATTTTTTGCGACAACGATATCTCACGAAGGATTAAACCGATTTTGACTGGACTGGTAGCAATCGACGTGGTTTTTTAAGATTCAAAGCCGATTAGTTTTTGGTATTGATCGCTCGAGCGGTTTGAAAGTTATAAAAAAAAAGTTTTGGAAATTTAATTATTGAGATTTCTGAAAATTGATGAACTCGAATTTTTCGAACTAGTATCAGAAATTTAAGGGTGATAAAATTCTTTAAAATGCCGCTTATTTTGATCGAATCGGATAAGCTGTTCAAAAGTTACGAGAGACTTTCACACACAGACACTCTGTAACGGGTTTGTCCGCTCAGATTAGCTCCTTAATTAAATAATTAACTAAACAAAATTGAAAACTAAAATTATTAACAAAAGGGCGCCACCAGGATTTTTAATCACGGTTCCTGGAACCGGTCCAGAGCAGAGAGCTTATCTTACAGGGAGAGAGAGTGAGGAAGGTGATCTGAAATAAATAAATTTTTATTTAACAAAATTAACCGGTATTTATTTATAACAAATCAAACTTAACAACTTGTGCACTCGCACCTACACTACTCACTTACAACTATTTTAACACTACGACTTACAACTGCCGGAACATTTCGGACTAAAACCGGCGACTCCGCTCCTGACTCAACACTACCACTTACAACTACCAGAGGATTTCGGGCTAAAACCGGCGACTCCGACTTAGTGCTAGTCTTCTACTCGGCAAACCATCAACAAGCAGAAAACATCGCACCAAGATTTGATTACCCTACTCGGCAAACCATCAACAAGTAGAGTTTGTTCTACACTCTTTATCACACGTTACCCACACTAATCTTCACACACATATCCCACACTTCTTCACACGCACACTGATTTACTTTATCTTAATTTTTTGAATATTACGAAGAAATTGACAAAAATTTATTTTTGCAAATTATTACATTGACTCAACTATTCAGTCATGAGCTAATAATTAAAATTACCGAATATTTTTCAATTAATAAATTATTTTCAATTAACAAATTAATCACTAAAATCCGAACGCAATCCGACTTATAATTTTGATTTAAAACTAGTCACGAGTTTAATTCTCAACATAAAAGTAAATCCATTTCTTGTAGATTTTTCCAACAATTTTAATTAACGACTCCCGAACTTCGTAATCCACGTTGATAGACAAATTCTTAGGAATTTTTCACAATTACGAAATAAAATTAACAAGATAAATTTTTCCAGAACTTGAATTCAATATAAAATTTCCTCGTGGGAGTTTTCCGATTAGTTAATTGAAATTTATTAAATATTAAACAATTTTCTCAGTTAAATAAAATCATAAATTTTGCCAGGTTCAATAAAACAATTTCTCAATAATTAACATCCCTTGCAACCTTCATTTCACTCTGGAATCACTCTGTTTTCAGAGTCAGAGTGAAATCATATTGAAACCAGTGTGGATTCAGAGTGGTTTTGTGCCTTTTTTACAGAGTCAAATCACAGTGAATCCAGAGTGATCCCAGAGTGAATTCAGAGTAATCTCAGAGTGAATTCAGAGTAATCTCAGAGTGAATTCAAAATGAAACTAGAGTGAATTCAAAATGAAACTAGAGTGAATTCAAAATGAAACTAGAGTGAATTCAAAATGAAACTAGAGTGAATTCAAAATGAAACTAGAGTGAATTCAAAATGAAACTAGAGTGAATTCAAAATGAAACTAGAGTGAATTCAAAATGAAACTAGAGTGAATTCAAAATGAAACTAGAGTGTTTTCAGAATGTCTTGAAAATGTTTTCAACGTGGGTTTAGCGCTTTTCAGAGTAAATTCGAATAATTCTCAATTTTGTCCTTAGTATATTTATGATAACTTTAACACGAGTGTAGTGTATTGAGTTTTCATAATTTACCTAATTATATTAACAGTTAGACGACAAATGGTTAATAAATTGATAATCATATAGCATTTTTCGACTATATAATTAACAACCATTTCATTCTACAAAATAAGAGATAACAAATTTTGTAATTTGAAAATACTTTCAATTAGTTAACAGTCTATTTTTATCTTTATTATATTAAATTATGAAGTCAACAGGTGAATTTAGTATTATACATTATTAATTGGTTCCCTATTTAAAAATTTTTAAATGTTATGAATTTTTGTATGACTTAAAAAAATTTTGTTTTGAAAATACTAGGATTTTAAGATTATATATAATTTCTATATAACTACATATAATTACATATAATTCATATATAACTATATGTCATCACATGTATTTGTTTTTAATATTTGATCGAACTAAATTTTAAATTATTTTAATTTCAAATTATTAAAATTTAACCAATTAAATAATTGTCTTCGAATAAATTAATTTATCAATAGTCAATAAATCTTTCTATCAGTGTATATTAATAATTAATAATTTACAAACAAAATAAAAAATTTTGTTCATTACGCATTGATCATGTATACGATTTGCATTACTTGTAGTTGTTAAAAACCCTGCTATTCAAATAAGTCTCATCGGTAAACTGGTAAAGAATTAGTCTTTCAAGCGTCAGGTCCCAGGTTCGATTCCCGAGCGTGACGGTTTTTTTTGATTTGATTCCATTCTGGCTTTAGTCTGGGTTCACTCTGGTTTCATGCTGGAAAATAGGCACAAAACCACTATGGAAACACTCTGGAACCATCATGATTCCATAATGTTTCCAGAATTTTTTCAGACTGATTTCAGGATGATTTGAAAGTCGCAAGGGTAACCTTATATACAAATTATTTGCGCGCTCAAAACAGACGCCAATTTTTATGCTAGCACGTGGTGACTTTTTGACCTTGAGTATACGTTAACTGCGTTGCACGTTTCCAGAATTTCTATTCGATGTTATTTTATTAAATAAAACAATTGTACGTGAATCAATTTTTTCGATGTTCGGAATTAATTATAATTAATCAAATAATAAATTTTTTTAACAATTAACACCACAAGGTCCTTGAGGAGTCCTCGGGTATAAACCCCCTTGAGGTACTCTCAACTAAACTAGCGAATATAAAAAAATTTCAATTAATTAACTACTGAATTATAATTGTTAATTATTGAGAAAAGTTAATTGAGTAAATTAAAATGAGAAGTGGTTTATACGAGCCGAGTATATGACCCCGCGGCTCATATATAATAAAAGTCTCAATACCTTATTAAATTTTGGATAGAGAAGACTCCTTGAATCCAATGGCTTCTTCCTTGGACTTTTGGCTGGCAATCCTTTCGAACACTCAACCACTTCTGCCGGTTGGAAAAATGTTTGCTCGCACGTAAACCCCAAAATACCGCCACTTAATGCTAAATAGATCTCGAAGATCGAGACGCGCCAGTGCTGTGTCGAGTCATTACCGATATCTGGCGATTTATCGGTACAGGGTAAATTTTCCCTGTTACAACTCACACACACAAACACGCAAACACACCCATACTGTAGTACTTAAGACTACACACATAATGTGGTACCCAAATTGAAACTTATTTAAAGAGCTTTCAGATGGAGATTATGTGTGTAATCTTGAAATTAAGTCCTATTCCGCTATGCCAATTATGAAATTTGCCGTTGCAGTGGCTTTATTTTCTTAAGATTTTATATTTTTTTTCTGAAGTATACAATTCTACAAGGGAAAAAAAATGAGGCTGCCACATGATACATTTCTGTGGCAGCCACATGATTTTCATGTGGCAGGCAATAATAGTTAAAACAACAATAATAATTAAATAATGTTAATAATAATCATCTAGCTTATTAAGAGAAAAAAAAAATTATGTGGCCAGTGTATTTATATGATGAAATGGGTTCTTGTAGTTGAATTTGGTATAATTAGAAAAGTAACCTGGAGTTGTGCTTTTTTAAAGTTTCATATCATTCTCACCAATAATCAATTAATTGGAATAAGAATTAAGGCTGCATTTGAAAATTCTCTATCTCTAGATACATTATTAAGAAATGACCGTGTATCTGGTGAACTATTGACACTTTTAACGATACAAGCTCATCCCGACATTACACTCATCAAGACCTTTTATATAAATACCCACATCAACTTTTTATGAAAGCTCTTGACGAGTGTAACATCGGAATGAGCTTACATCTCAAAAAATGACAATAATTAAGAACTGACGTTGCTATCTTGTCAACTAACGATATTTTTGAAGATATAAGCTCATTTCGATATTAGACTCATCAAGAGCTTTCATTTGAGTACCCACATGTATTTGGATACGGGGTATTCCATGCTAAATCGACCACTCTAGAACCGTGCCCCTTTAGATTTTGCTGAAAATTTTTCAGGATTTTTCTGGATCTTCGAAATTCGCTTCTTTGCGACCGAAACATTGTGTGTTGGCAGGGGCAAGTGGAACACACACCATCTGTGTATGTACAATCCATCAAAACGTTAAGTTGATGATGCTTGGTAATTATCAAATTTATTATTAATTATGAATGTGTGAATTTTTATTTAACTAAATTACTTTTATTTTAGGTGCAAATGTTCATTCTCTTACCAAAAATACAGATGAGCCCATAAAACACTACAGCGATTGCTTAATCATCATTATATGTGAAACTCCATCGTCTAAATGTTATTTGGGTGGGTGTGAAAACTGTCCTGGGATAGATAAGTTGAGTAACATTTGATTGTCATGTTTTGAAAATGACGAAATTGAAAATGTTACGTATAAATATTGGATAACAAAAACCAAGAAGCAGTTTAAAAACTTTTATTAAGCCTACGGAAGAATTTGTTGAAGAATTTTGTAGTGAAATAAAAACTCTTCTACCTCACTCATTCATCGCTAAAGAACAAGCCAGCTTTTTAAAAACATTGAAAGAAAAACTGAAACCGAATGAATTTGTTATTATTTGTGATTTTGCAGAGAACTATGCGTTTGTCGTACAAAATGCAGCATCTGGTTTTTACTGGAACAATAATCAGGCAACAATTTTTCCGGTCGTTATTTATTATAAAGTTGGTGACAAACGTGAACATGAAAGTTTAGTAATTATTTCAGATTGTAATAATCACGATGCTGTTGCTGTTCATGTTTTCATCAAAATAGTTACTGATTATGTAAAAAGTCTTCCTGAACGTTGTAACAAGATTTATTATTTTTCTAATGGGGCTCCTCAACAAGTTAAAAACTTTAAAAATTTTGTGAATTTATATTATCATGAAGATGATTTTGATATTCCTGCTGAATGGCATTTTTTTGCGACTGCCCATGGCAAAGGCCCGGATAATATCTTGATGCATTTGAGCTCTCCCAGCTCAAAAGTCTGATAGAAGTTTCGTAGAACACTATTTTTGGATTTTTCAAATCGCAATAACTTTTGAATGGATCAATCGATTTTCACGCAGTTTTATCATCCTCATGAGTTTTATCATCCTCACAAGTGATTTTCAGGTTTTCATTGATCAAATCAAAAAACACTTTTTTCGGTTTTCTTTCGTTCACGATAACTCAGGAACGAATCAACCGATTTTGACCAGATTGGCGATGATCGGCGTGGTTTTTCAAGCTTAAGGGCGGATAATCTAAGTTTAAGAGAACTCTTCAGAACGCCGTTCAGTTCGTTCCGATCGGTTCAGTCGTTCAAAAGTTATAAGCGGGTCACATACTTACATACATACATACACACACACACACACACACACACATGCATACAGACAGAGTGACAACATCGCGGGAGTAGTCAGGGAAGATTCCTAGGACCTCAAAACGTCGAGATCTGATGAAAACTTGATTTTTTCAAAACGGGGTGAAACCAATAACTTCCCGATTTTTTGAAAATCATTGATTTTCTTAGTGGGAAGTTAAAAAAAAAAGAATCTACGCAGGAAGCGAACCCGAACAAAAAAATTGTCAAGCGAGAAAAAGCAATCCATGCTATCGGCTAGCTATGAGAATAAAATCAGAGGTAAATGATAAACTGCGCTTGAGAAAAACCAGTTTGACCCTATAAATATGATATTTGGTTTATTTATTAAAATTAGGGTCGTTAAATTAACAATTACCACTAATTAATATTATTTGATAGTGAAAATAATTTTTATCAATGTTAGTATGTTATTTTCAATTTATTTATTATTTTCATAAGAGTTAGCATGAAAGTACTTTAAGCATGTACTAGTACTTCTGACCCACTCGTGGCGGCGCGACAGCTTGACACATTTCCCATCATGCATTGCAGGATTAGAATACCTTTTTATATATTCTCTTAGTGGCTCTTGAAATTCCGGGTTGGTCCGATCGCTTTGTCTTACGTCGCTATCTCTCTCACTTAATGTCATACTGTATATAATTTTTACACTCATTCATCCATACTTAATATTCAAATTTTCGGCGCTTTTTCTGGTTTATCTTACCTCGAACTTTGCGTTCTGATCAGGAGGCCGCTTAGGGCGACACAGGCGCGTCGAATCTCCGCAGTCCATCAGTTTGGCCAACATAATCATACTAATAATAGTAATTAAAAAAAATAATAGCTATAGTTTCTATAGACGGGAATTATTTCCATGTCACAATACATGTATAGTTCAATAGTTCACCAAATACAAAGTCATTTCTTAATTATGTATCTAGAGATAAAGCATTATGAATGCAGCCCTAATTCTTATCCTAATAAATTGACTATTAGTGAGAATGACATGAAACCTTCAAAAAGCACAACTCCAGGTCACCTATTTAATAATACTAAATTTAAGCATAAAAACCCATTTTATCACATAAATACACTGACCACAAAATTTTTCTTATTCTCTTAATAATCTAAATTATTATTATTTTTATTATTAAGATTAATATCATTTAATTATTGTTGTTGTTTTAACTATTGTTGCCTGCCACATGAAAATCATGTTGCTGTCACATAATAGTCATGTGGCTACTACCTGAATTTTTCATGTGGATGTCACAGAATTTTCCTGTTGCTGTAACATTAAATCATGTGGCTGCTACAGAAATGTGCCATGTGGCAGCCCCAAATTTTTTTTTCTGTATAGTACTTTTTTTTTTATTCATTCTGAAATCTACTTCCATTTCGGCTGCTGAATGATCTTCTCGATTTTTAAAAGCGATTAGGTTAAGTTTAAGGCACAAAAACCTTGTCCCCTTAATTTTTTTGAACTTCCAATCGACCGGTCCAGAAAAACCGCTTAATGAATCGATCTTGTTATATCCGGCGTTGTCCCATGTAACACACAGGGTCTCTCTTCCTCGACGTAAAGTGCAGCGAAGTACTCCGAAGTACTCGCGCCAATAATCTTAAGCTAGTGAGTAAGTCCCCGAGAGGGTAGCGCCGGCGCCGAGAGAGAAAGAGTGGGGAAGGCAGAGCCAAGAAGAAACGAACCAACAAATTTTGGTAAGTTTTATTGTGTCCGAACGATCGAAGAATCGACATCGTAAACATCTCACTCAGGTAATTATTTTTATTCTATCGCTTTTTGTGGAACGAGGCGATGAATCTTAGTGAATTTAATGCGTGCTAGGCCCAATGTCAGCTCGCTTAAATTTAATTAATTTGAGAAATATTCTAATGCCTATTTGGTGTTCCAGAAAAAAAATTATTTCCTGAGATTAAAACTACGAAGTGGTGATTCAGGACCGTGCCGTCAACAACACTTCATCGAGGAGAAACATCAAGAAAAGACGAGAAATCCAGGAGTAATAACGTCGAGGGATTTTAGACAAAAAACCCCAAGAAAACTCCAAGTACAATAAATACGTCTAAATAGATTCTCGATGAAGCGGCATCAGCCAGGCCTTAAGTCGGCTGAAGGTTATCGCCATTTCGCGTTCGGTCACAATCATTAGTTTTAATAAAAATTAAATTAATTAATTTTACCAAAATTTAAGTAATTGGTCTAAACAAAACTTTAAGTAATTAATTTAACCAAGTTTAAGAATTAATTTAACTGAATATTCAGAATAATTAACAAAATGTTTAAGGACAAAATTTGGTAAACTAATTAGAATAAAGTCTGAATAAAAGCCAGGTTAAAATAAAGAATAAATTTAAGAACTAGTCAGAAATAAAATAACTAAATATTTAATTAATAATACCAGGAATTATTTCGGGTTATTAATTAAACACGTAGGCAGAGTCTGGATTAATTTTACTAGGAATTATTTCAGTTTGTTAATTCATGATTTTGGTGTCACGTGAAAATTTGATCACTGGAAATTGAGTTTAAGTAAAATCATTTAATTTTGTATCAATTGAAATCATGAGAATAGTTTCAGTAAAATATTTTAGTAAAATCGTCAGAAGTAAAATTTAATTAAAATCAACATAAATAATTTGGAATAAATTTTGAGTGTGTAAAGTAAAACAAAAGTAAAATTAAAATCAAAAAATAATTGTTAAAATCATTTAGTTAAAAGTAGAAAATAAATCACTTGTAAATTTCATTAGAAGAAAAATCGACAAAAGTTTGGGAGAGCGTCAGCCATCTTGTCTCGAGCTTAAACGCTGAGTAAAGGACACACAAGGTCGAGACTAAGCATCTCAAGGCGTTATAAAATAAAATATAATCTCCAAAATTAAAATAAAATAAATTCTAAGTTTCAAGTAATACAAAGAAAGTGAAATAAAGTAATTTAGTAAAAATAAAATAAACTCAGTTATTCAGAGACAAATAAAATAATTTAGTTAAAATTAAATTAAATAAAATCAATTATCAATTTCTTAATTCGGAGATTAAAATTAAATAAGTTAATTAATTAACCCTGACAAAATGATTTGGACAAAATTAAAACAATTAAAGTAAATACAATAAAATTATAAAATTTGGCGAAAATAAAATTAACAAAAATAAATCAAAAGAAAAATAAATTTGTAAGATACTAGGGCGTAACGAATAATTGTCGGCAGATTATTAAGACCTCTGTCGTCAAATTTTAACTCATATTAATACAAGATACAAAGACCTCTTAGTATTAAATATTTATTGTTGTATGATTAAGAACACGGCAGTAAATTAATTAAGAATTTTAATTAGGAAATTTTTAAAAGAATTTTAATTAGGAAATTAATCTCGTTCAGAATTTGGATTGAGAATGAATGCAAAATTTACTCAAGGAAAAATTAGTGAATTGAAATTTAATTTGGATTAAGAAAATTTATTAATCAGATTTAACTTGAAAAATAAAAGTAAATAATAGTCTTAGAAATCGTCGGGATTAGGAATTATGATAGGAAACCGTCATCCAAACGGGAATAGGACTTCGTTTTAAGTGTTATTAATTGTAAGGGGAATATTATTGTCATGGGGTTGGTTAAATAAAATTTCTTAAAATCAATTTCTTTGATGATTTCTGTTTCCATCCTAGCAATCTCTTACGACCCTGTAGAACTTACTCCATGCTCTGGTCCAGTTTCTGGATACTGTGTCTAAAAATCCAGTGGCGCCCTAAATAAATTAAGGGGTGACCAAGGAGAACGAATAGACTTTTTCAAAAGAGTCCCTTCCGTTTCAATATAAGTGAAATAGTGTACATTGAGTGCGTCTAGCCTGTAGGGCAAATAACTGAATAAACTATAAAAATCAGAACTTCTTGCGTCACTTCATCTTAAATTAAGATCTAGAACCTCTTCAATTATACCGATCTCTACCACGAGAGAAGAAGGAGATGTCAACCCAGGATCTACCGACCGATCAAATCAATTTCAGATCAACAAAATTTCATAAAGGACGACTGTGAGTTCAGCATTTGTTACCGACTTTCCTTTAAATTCGTCGTTGGAACTCCTGGTTACCGGGAGGCGTTTGAAATCCACAATAAAAATAAAACTCTTGTAGCTTCTCTACGAGAGAAAATCTATCTAAACGCCCTGATTAAAAAAAGGATTGAGACAAAGGAAAAAATATTGAAAAGTATTGGTTTTCTAGTCAATCCAATACTTTTCAATATTTTTTCCTTTGTCTCAATACTTTTTTTTATTCAGGGCGTGTTCGAGCTTCTTCAAGGCCCACTCTACCAATTAATTATTTAATTATAGTTAATCCGGATATAACAATCTGAAAATTTAGGGGGTTCTTCGGGGTAGATCAGGTTAGAGAATTTTCCTATGACCCTAGCCTCTACAATATTGACGAAGATGCAGTCGATTAACTAAAAAAGGGGAAATGACAATTTTCTACGTTAACGTTACAGGTAGAAAAAAAATTTTTTTTTAATTAACCATGACAGATTTTTGTAGAAAATTTTCTGCAGAAGACGAAACCTCCTGTCTACTCGCTGGGCAAGCAGTAGTTCCAGAGATGTCGGCAGTTAAGTGAAAAAGGATCCTTTTGCATTCAAAATTCGATATCTCAAAGACGAATTGTCGTATCTGGGTTTCGCGAAAAGCGAACTGAAGCTCAACAAACAGGTTATGTGACCTATGCATTGGTCTAGCTTGAAAAATTTTTTCCATGCCCGAAGAGCGAAAAAGGAATGTAAAAAATTTGGAAAATTTTTTCTTTGTGCTTTATCCAAAGATTGCATGGCTCCCAATGCTCTGAAAAACTTTCAACTAAAAAATCTAAAATTAAGAGTTTCCAAGCTTCAAAAGTTCTGTTTTTTTCATTTTCCGTATAACCTTTTTTCACTGAAATACAGCCTGTTCAAAATCGCTAAAAAATTTCGAAAATTTTTTTGCTCCCTTAGCTTTTGGGAGAAGTATATTTGACATGAACTTGAATCAAATTATTCGTAAATTCAATTTAAAATTTCAATCAAAGATTCAATTCGGATTCATGTCGAATAATTCGTTAATTTGAATAATTCTACGACTCTCAAGGATGCACATTAACTAAAATAGTTGAAGGTTAAAAATTATTTCCAAAATTCTCAACTAATTTGAACGAGGTTGACGTTATTTGATAGAAATCGGCAAAACTTAGACTTCCGTCTAGGTTAAAACTAATTTGGTTTGATAGATTTTTAGAAATTCCGAAAAAACCGAAAAAAAAAAATTATTGAAACCTTATTATTTAGAAATAATTGTTATCTATTGTATCGATCATTTTGATAGCTTAATAAGCCATTGAGTTCAGAAATAACGCCAAATTTAGCTTAAAAGATCAAAATTGATTTATTCGTTCGTGCGACATCGTTGACGAAAAATTTCCAGAAAAACATTTTCTTCAACTAACTTCAAAATTTCTCATCGGATCGGTTTTGATGTAATGAGTTAATATAGTGATCAGTGCTCAAAAAATTGTGTTTAAAGCCGCCAAGTCAGAATCGATCAAATTCTTAATCAGATATTTAATTTTTAAAAATCAATAGAAACCTTCTTTTAACATGACTTCAGAATTTTACGACGAATTATTTAGTAGGTAAGGAATAATTTTTTTTTGTATTTAAAAAACTAGTTCGAATGCTGCAAGCCCCATTGCAAACGACTGGTTCGATTAGAAGATGTTACCAATGATAATTCTGAAAAACATATCTTTGACTACCATTTAATTTTCGAGCTTGAAACGCTCGAAAAAGTCGAGAAGATGTGTTTTTGAGCTAGGAGAGCGGAGAGTTGCAGTCAACTGTTTCCCAGAATTTTTTTTCTTTTCCACAACGAAACGGTTCGTTAGATCGATTCGCTATTTCACTAGGTTTATTTGGACAAATTAAGCTTCAAGAGTCACAGTTCATAGTAGTCTTTCCGTGGCTATTACTCATTTAGCCGTCTCACCAAGATGTCCCAAAGTCGATGTCAATCTACATAGATCTGTTCATGAAAATCGTGATCCTTTTTTATTTTGGTAAACCTACGTACATCGAGAAACTGTAAAGATGTATACGAAGATCATAGAAATTCTTTCTTGGATAACTATTTAAGTATATTAAGACTTAATACTCATTGTTGTCTAAATCCTAAACAAAGATTGAGACTTGTATTTCACGAACTAATGTCATAGTAAGTTACTAAAAAAATAAAAATCTCAAAAAAATGAATTAAATTGTAATTGGATAAAAGACAACCTGTCAAAGTAGTTATCAATAAAATTATGGAAAATTAATTACTTCTCATTCAATCACTAACCGTTTAAGTGTGACGAGGGTACCAGTAAGTTTTTTACATCGCCTCAATGCAGATTCTAGCCGTTCTGGTTCTTCTTTAAGGAATTTTTCTTCTCGCACTATTTTTTCCATCTCTAAACTCAACAAGGCTTTAAGATTCTCTTGAAGATTTGGGAACTTCGTTTTCAAATCTGCTACCGTTTTGCTATAAATTAATTAAAATCAATCATTCTCAATAAAAAGAAAATAATTTTACGACAAATCGCTATACAAAGTTAATCTGTTGATGGCGTCTGTTGTGCTTCAATAAAAAAAAAAAAAAAAAAAAAAAAAAAAAAAAACAGATTCTTTTACTTACCTAGATTTACTTAAGATCAAGGCCATGTTTTCTACATCACACATGTTAACACGAGTTTTTCTATTAATGACACTACCTCGTAAGTCTTCAACGGTACTTTCTAATTCACTGAAAATAAGAAGCATATTTTAATCCAGTATTTGAATTATTTGTCAACAAGTGAGGCTGATTTGAAAACAAAACTGACTTACGTTAGATCACTTTCTAATCTCACCATTTCTTGCTTATAGAGATCTTCATCTCGCTTTAATTGTATACTTTCAGAATCACCAGGACCCCATATTGGTTCTTCACTGGTTAACAACATAGCTCTGAAATAATGCATTCAACATTATTATTCATCTATTGTATGTTTAAAGTAGTCAGGCAATGCAAGTGCAATGTAAAAAATCTTTCAAATTTGAAAAAGTTCCTGTTGGCAGCTGAAATGGGAATGCATTTTCTATCTAAAAAACGGTTCCCGTTATTTTCTCGTATTGTAATCATCGAGAGACTCACTAATTTTGGCACATTCAACAACAAAGCAATTGCAGATTCATAAATTTCTTTTTACAAATGGGAATTCTGAAAAAAAAAACAAAAACGTTCTGCTAGAAAATTCATAATTATAAATAACACAGGCACACAAAAAAAAAGTGATTAGGACTTTCGACCAGACGTACTTTTCCAATTTTCACATGTTTTTAAATCCATTTATTAAGAGCATTTATGCTCTTGTTGAACAAAAATGTGTATCAAAATTTGTTAATTCTGTAAAAGATCTAAGATTCAGAGCGCTCCCAACTATTGTTGGTACATAAAATTTTTTCTAAACAACTAAGAAATTTAGAAAAAATGAACTGCTACTAGATAGATTATAATTGATCAGATGATTATACACGTTTTATTATTTAACTGGATTGCTGATTAACTTTTAGCAATAAGTCTTTTAAGTTCATAAACATTGTTAGTAGATTTCGTAAAAATCTAACTATTACATTTGTCTTCCTGATGAAAGTTTTAAAAAATTTTGGTATTTCCTGACTTAGATCTCCGAGGTAGTTTAGAAAATCGGGTCGTGTGGGGCAAGTGTGCGCAGCGGGTAAGAGTGCGCAAACCCATTCATTTAAATCCCAAATACACGGGATTGTGCACTCTTACCCACTGCACACATTTTCCCCACATGACTCTATGGATCAACAGTTTACATTTATAAATACAATAAAGCTATGATATTGTAGGCAATGAAAGTAACTCGACTCGAAGCCGGCATTAAGAGACCGATACGGCAAGAGAAAACTTCACTGGATAGAAATTGAAAGAGAAAATGAATCCAAACAAGACACCGGGAAAAACACTACATGGCGCTGTACCAGTCGATCCGTGTGGACAAGATTAAACTGACCCAGTAGATTTTCTCGCAGCAGCTTCTCATAGGAATTTTCCAGTTACTAAGTTAGTTATCTTAGCGGTTACTTCGGAATTATAATATACCAGGTGATTTGCTAGTTAAGAAAATCTTTGTCTACCGAAACGCTTGAAATTGCACTTATGACGTTTTTTAGCTCTTCGAGCTCAAAAATACAATTTGTCTGTTATTTTGAGCTCTACGAACTCGAAGAAATAGCTTTCGTATGCCTTTGAGCTCTTCCAGCTCAAAAGTCTTATAGACTTTTGATAAAACACTATTTTTCAAATTTTCAAACAACAATAACTTTTGAACGAATGAACCGATTTCCACGCGGTTGGCGGCATTCAACGCAGTTTTTTAAGCCTTATGACGAATTTTTGAGTTTTGATTGATCGAACTGAAAATTTCGGAGTACTTCCGAAAAAACACTTTTTTCTGTTTTCTATTGTTCACGATATCTCTCGAACGAATTAACCGATTTTGACCGGATTAGCGTCAATCGACGTGGGTTTTCAAGGTATAGAGATGATTAGTTTTTAAAGATGATCAATTGAGCCGTTTAAAAGTTATTCCAAAAAAGCCACTTGAAAAAAAAAATTTTCTCACATTTTTTCACGGTTTTTTTTGAGATTTTTCGAAATCTATCGGTCTGAATCAGTCCGAATTTACAAACTTATACACACACACACACACACACACACACACACACACACACACACACACACACACACACACACACACACACACACACACACACACACACACACACACACACACACACACACACACACACACACCCCGTGTCAGGCTTGCTGGGTCCCGCATCGGGCGCTTCCCCTGGTGGCGTATAGGGGAACGCCCGACATGTCTGCGCGCCAGATACGTCAGGTATCGAGGACATAAAATACTCGGGGTGGACCAAACCCTAGCAAACAACAATATGGAAATGTCACAGAATTTTCAAACGTTGTTTACAGTACAGGGGTTGGATATCCCAGTGCCGGCGAGGGAAGGCGTGCAAACGGGCCTGAACTCGTCTTTATCAAGCGACCGTTATTTGGACCGCGGCGTGGACCCCATGGCTCCGCTATCTAAGAATGCTATAGAGAACACGAAAACAGCTCAGATGAAAGAAGATCGACAGCCAATGAAAGTTCTTTCAAAAAGTGGAGGACTTTTCACTCCCGTCAATATTCAAACTCATCGAGGAAGGATTAACTCTGCCAACAGTCGCCAATGGAGAGGCTCGGTAGCAAAATTGAAGAGTTAACCGACTTCATAAAAGACAAGAAGAATTACCATCATGAGATTAGAAAACTGGTTACGTCTATTGGTACGGCATATCGGCTGGCCAACAAATCACCAACGACGTCAGCGACAACCACTCAGACATCTCCGTGGATGACCACAAAACCATAGCCACTTTTGATCACTCCTGAGAAACTGCCACCACAAAGAAAACAAACTGCCAACAGCAAGAAGAGGCAGCTTTCCACGCCCAGCCCTTCCACAGCAAGAGAAAATCCAACACAGAAGAAGACAGCCCGAAAGGACACATGGATAAAAATGACTAGGCAAAAGAAAAAGAAGGTAAGAGAACAGGAGCTAGTGGCACAATCTACTGAAGCCCAAAAACAGCCAAATAAGAGTGGCTCAAAGAAACCGAGGAGGAAGAAGACAAGAACAAAGGCGGTACTTGTCCAACCAGCTGACGGGAGAACGTACGCCGATCTTTTCAAGGAAATAAAGGCCAAGGTTAACCCGACAGAGAATAGAGTAGACATTATATCTATCAAACAAACGAAGCGCGGGGGCGTTCTCCTAGAAATGGGTAGCAAGACTGAAGACACTGCTGCTTTAATGGCTGCGATAAAAACAGCAACCGCTAACATCGGTACAGTCAGAACGCTCACACCAAAAACAACGATCGTGATCCTTGATTTGTATGGAATCTCGACCGAGAACGACGTCCGTGAAGCACTCAAACGTGACTTTACCGACAGCCTGGTCTGGTAGCCTCAAAGCCCGTGAGGTGTGTCTCATCCTCACACTAGACATTAAAAATGCCTTCAACAGCGCAAACTGGGGTGACATTGTAGATGCATTGAAGCACAAATTTGACGCGAAGCTGAAAAATTTGGCAATAGTCGATGACTATCTTAACGAAAGAATGGTGATAACAGAAACGACGGAAGGCCTACAAGAATATGACATTACATCTGGAGTGCCGCAAAATTCAATCATGGGGCTTGACCTATCGCGGCTACGATAGTAGTAGACAGCGCCGAGGAGGCAGAACTACTTGTTCGAGAAACCATTGACGCCGTCGAAAATTGGCTTGAGAAATACCACCTGAAACTCGCCATGCAGAAAACCGAGATCGTCGTCTTGACTCGACAAAAGTGGTTCTCAAAACCTTTCGTCGTCGACATGGGTAGGACAACATTAAAATCTACAAGAGCACTGCGTTGTTCAGGAGTTTTGATCGACGAGAAGCTGTCTTTCCGAGAACACGTCGAAAACGCTTGCACGAAAGCTAACAAGACAGTATCCAACCTGTCGAGAATCATGACCAACACAGTCGGGCCACGAACCAGAAAAAGGAGGGTGTGTCTAGAAGTAGTTCACTCTAAATTACTATACGGAGCAGAGATATGGGCGGATATCCTCAAACAGAAGACGTACCGATGAAAGATAGCGGCAGTGCAACGACGAAGAGCGCTCAGAGTCACCTGTGCCTACCGCACGGTTTCAGAAGCAGCCGTATTGGTCATAGCAGGTGCCGCGCCAATTGATTTACTAGCATTTGAGAGGGCAAAAATCTACAACGCCAAAACAAATGGTGACAACTCTAAAGAGGCAAGAGCCAAGATAAAGACGGAAACACTACATGAGTGGCAGGATCGGTGTCTTTGGAAGATTTTTTTTCGCTTCTCTATTAAAAAAAAAAAAAAGAAAAAAAAACACCCACACACACACGTACACACAAAATGGAATTCTCGTGGTCAAGTCTCGTTCGTGAGTCAAATGGCCGCTTAAGCCAGAGACAATAAATTAAATATTTTAAGAATTTAGTTTTGTTTCTTATTTTACAAAATCACACAGGCTTACAAAAAAAAAAAAGTTGTCTGTGCTGGGTGTTAGACAAAGATTTTTCGACGTATTTTTTCACCGCTGAATACGAATCTGATGTCAATATTGAGGGTCAAACGGAAAAAAACGGAGAAAAATAAACAAGATATATTTACTCCCCACTGCTCCTGAAATCGCCGTGTCACCCTTTAATTTTCGGCCTTGAATTCTCATTCTTAATTTGAGTCATATGTCTTTTTTTTTTTTAAGTGAAAGAGCTATAGTCTTTTTCCTAGAGAGTGGGCTTAAAAATAGTAAAAAGGGACGCATGGATACACTACTACAGCTAAACCGTCTCTCACACAACCACATAGCGGACTATGATTGGCTCTCTCCCCTAACAGCCCACACCGAGATTCTTTACGACTCCAGAACATTAAAGGGTTAAACTCTTCGAGATCTTGATGAAATCTCTCTTCTTGCTCTTCACTAAAGTTTTGTTGTTCTCCAGAAAGTGGTTGAGATGAGAATCAAATAAGTGAAGTTTCTAATACATTAGACACCTGAACGCTGAAAGTTTGGGATCATATTGGTCACAATATTTTCGTAATCAGCATCCTTGATATTACCTAAAAATTTGATATACACGTCCTTGAAACTTAGCCATGATGCCTTTTCTTGTTCATTAAGTTAATAAGTTTTAAGTTCATTAAGTTAATAAGCGGTTTTCTTATTATATTATGTGATCCAACCCTGAATAAAGATCTCGAAGGCCGAATTTTTTTGACGGAGGAATTTTTGCAATTTCTACTGTACAACATACACAAATAGCATCTTTACTACGCAAATCCAGATTGTTGTCTCCGGATCATTGACAAAATCTTCAAATCATCACATACTTGCCATTTATATTCTTTACACAATTCTTTTCAGGACAGTCTCTAGATTTGTGTACTCTTCTTTAAGTACAGTTGAATAACCTAAAGGTAAAAAAGCCAACTTGATGGTGTTGTGAAGAAGAACTTGCTTAAGACTGCGGTCAGGTGACCCAATGATTAACCACCAATTTTCAGATTTATATAAATTCGGCTTCAATTTATCCTCAAGTCCTTTCCCATCAGTGCAATAAAGCAAGTCTTCCTCTTTTTTGAAATATTTACAGAAAATCTCCTTTCGATTCCGATAAAATTAAACTTTAGTACCTTTTGTCAGAAGATTTCTCCTTTCATACTTGGAGCCAACCTTTCAGCCGCTTCTTTCAAGAAATTAGCTTCTCTAAATAAATCATTTGGATGCTATTGGCCAGTACTTTTCTTCACTGCTTGAAAGATCTTTTTTGTCAGGTTTACTGAAATCGGATTCACTGCCAGTAGCAACTCTTCATCATTGAGAGCCACATTCTCATGATCGAAGTCGACTTCCATTGTATTGAATCCACTGATCCGGCTGTCTTGTGACGCATCATCTTCTGAACCTTCTATAAAGGTTGCAACTGGTTGTTGCACTCCTGATACAGAAGAATACGAAATATTGTCCTTATGAATTCGGCCCGCAGTCTCAACTTTTATCATGCAAAAGTAGCAATTACTTGCACCAAGAGGCTTCTTTCATATAGCTAGAGTTTTAAATTCAAGTTTCTCCTTGTTCTAGTGCTTCCTAAATCTGTTAACCATATTATAGCATGAATTACACACAATATTAGGCGTCCAATTTTTAAAATTGAGAGAAACTTTGATATTGAAACATTTATCATACAAAATCACAAGCCTATCTGTGAGTTTCTTTGTATTTTTCATCTCAATGTATTTTGCACAAGCGTAGTAAAAGAAAGTAGGATTCTTAGAACTAAATGATCGTCATGAGTACTAAAAGAACCAGCAAAATTTTGAGTACAAGAAGCATTATAATCCATTAAAATAAACAAACCCCGTACGATAGAATACCTGGCCCGATCGCAGGTAAGTCCTTGGGGTGATAACCCTCGTACCTCCCGAGTCCTGAGGGCTTTCCGACTGACGAAGATAACTTGTCGGCGGAACTTGACGGAATCATTCTCATATTCTAGTGCTTCTCTGCAAAACAGCGCGCCTTCGCTGGCTTTGATGTCACGGAATGTTGACTAGCGAATCATTCTACACATCCCGCTAAAGGGCAATTTTAAACTCTTCCGTCATAGCAGGCTTTTGCCAGTAAATGTACCGATTCAATGTCCTGACGTATTATTTTATATAAAAAACAAAAGTCATCAAATAAAAGATTTTAATAAGACACAATGAGTGGCAAATAAATGGACTTGTGAATCACTGATGGATATTACAGAGAGAAACAAAGCAGAAACTGCAATTTGATTATAACATACTGAAAATACTATTCGATCATGGATTTTATCGGTTTTTTTTTTTATTTTTCTCCGTGTTTTGCAACTTAACCCCCAATTTTGACTTCAGCTTCGTATTCAGCGGTAAAAAATACATCGGAAAATCTTTGTCAAATACCCAGCACAGATTACTTTTTTTTTGTGGGATGTGTTATTTTATCTCAAATTTTAGAATTAACTAAAAATTTAAATTGCATGCATACGCACGCGCTTTAATCCTCACGTCCTGCACAATTATTTGGAGTATTATATTGAGATCACTTAGTCGATCAACACGAGGTAACAGTAAATAGTGTGATTGAGTAATAGTGACAGTTGTGAGTTGTTCTAACTAAATAAGAGTTCTAACAACGAATTAAATGAGAGTGAATTCTTCGTATTACCCATCTACCCTTCTTCAATTAAGCGTTGGAGAGTCTTATACCAGGAATTGTTATCAGGTTCGAAGGAGGTGTCCCGGAGAACCAAGTCAAGCCAAGCCATCCTAAACACTAGGAGAAATACTGAATGACAAACATTAGGCTAAGCACTAGTATTAATTAGATATTTGTAAGGCCAGTTCGTGTTTTTAATTTATCATTGGGGTCTCATAACTAGGGCAGACCCATAAAGAATACAATAATTTCATCTTATTGTATTTCGAACGACCACCCATCGTTTAAGTATAGATAGATACACAGCTTGCATAAACTGACCACTACTCAATTCTTTCCAATCATTATTATTAATCAGGATATAGCAATACATCATTTAAACATATAAACATATCGGTCAGTCTTATTTAAGGGGTTACATGGGTTTCTTCGGGTAAGAAAAGGCCTATTTTCAATTTTTTTTTCTATGTAAAAAATTATTTATTCAATTCAAACTTTTTTCTGTCTTATAGATAGATATTCAAAAAATAATTTCTGAAATTTTCAAAAAAAAAAATTAAAACTCCTCCATAGTGACGTCATTTCCGGTGACCCCTCGGAAAAAAGGTGCGTCCGCGTTGTCAGCATAACTCCTGACAAAATCATCTAAAATGAAAAAACAAAAATAAGTGTTTTAGTTAAGACCATAAACTCGTGCTTAAATGAAGGAAAGAAAAAAAAAGTAAAAATTGGAATTTTGACAGACATTTTTCCAAAAAAATTAAAATTTCGGTCAAATTTGCTTGACATTTTGTTTTTTTTTTTTTTTTTAAATATTTGTAATTGAAAAAAAAAATCCTTCGTCCAATCACGAGTAAATTGTATCTCGAACACCTGTGTTAAATTTTATCAAGATTGGTTGAGTAATTTTCGAGAACATTTGACAACCAACTTTGAAAACACGGCTCCGAGAAAAACGCGTTTAAAGTTTTGATTAACAATAAAAGTGGAAAAAGAAATGTTTTTTGTAACTTACAGTGAATTGTCGATTCCTGAGGCGTAAAGTAAAGATCCTGCAGCAGTTGCAATGTCCAGGGCATCCTTTTGCTCCTGTCGATGACGGATTCTGGCTTCGCGAGTTTCGCTCGCTGATTTTTTTTCGACTGCGCACACACGGTTTTCATCCGAAATTCGGGCATATTCGTGGGAGTTTCGGCCTAATTCTAAATCCATACGGTGCATAATCAATAATAAAGCTGATGTTCTTTCATTGAAGATACAAGCAGCGATCAATGCCGCACTATTAACAATCTTTGAACCACGTTTCTTCCAGGTACCGTCACCGGAAATACTCACATCTGTCGTATCTTGTAAATCGTTTTCAATATTTGTAAATTGTTTTTCTTCTTCAGCAGCAGATGAGAATAGAGTCTGAGTAACTGTCTCAATACACTCATGTATTTTATCAATATAAAAATCGTTTGTAGACTGGTTTAAAAATGAACTGCTTATGTCCATCAAACCGCAAAATTTCTTGCATCCGGCGAGCCTTAAGCCCAATATTCTCATAACAAAAATGAACCGGTGATTTAGTTCATACATTCTTCCGATTTTTTGACAAGGACTATATTCTTGAGATGTTGTAGAAATTAATGAGCCAAAAAAAAATCGATTTTTTGTACCCACGAAACCCATGTGACCCCTTAACACAGCGCTTGGTGCTTCAGTTCATTTTTAAACATATAATATCTTCAATTATGAAACATAAATAAAAAGTTTCACAGTAACTATGTAACACTTTCGCTTGCTGCTCAATTGGCCCTTAATTAATTAATTAATAAAACTACAAAAATGAACAACAACCAAATAATTAATAGGGCGCCACCAGATTTATTATCATGGTTCGTGGAACCGGTCCAGAGCTGAGAGCTTCTCTTAGGGTTAGAGAAAGTGGAGGAATATGATGTTGAATAATAAATGATTAATTAACAAATCGATCGATATTTATTAACAATAACAATTTAACGACTCATATCACTCACTCACTCACACTATAATCAACTTAAAAGTACAGCCTAATTAACGGCTAACAAGAACACATCACTTAGCACTAGCCTAACTAACAGCTAACTAGAACTCTTACTACCTACCAACGGACCACCTTTCATGAAGACAGCAGTGTACGAGGGGTCGTTATTAACACATAGCTGCAAAAGTAACAGCCTAGTGACAGCAACGTAGATCCAGATACTTCTACAGCTTACACACATGACCCGTACTAATCTTCACACACATAACCTACACAAGACTAATTGACTTTATTTTTATGATTATTTTTTTACAACAATTTTTTACGAATTAATTTATATTAAAAACTTCAATTAAAATATTCAGTCATCAGTTATATTAATTACACAATATTTCCAAATTAATAAAATAGTTCCAAAGTAACTCTGAGCTTAATATGCAATATTTGATCCCAAGAGGTCTTCCTTCGTATCTTGAATTAATAGATTAAAATTATGACAACAGACTGTAAGTAGCTGAAAATCGATCATTATTCGACGCAGCACTGGAGCGTCTCGATCTTCGGCCCTAAAGGGAGAATAGAAGGGGCTAGTTTTGGGTTAATATAGGTGAGCCGTGCAGTGGAAAAGGGAGAAGTAGTGTGACTGCCAGACAGAGTGCCACGAAAAATCAAGAAGGACCGATCCCCGGAGTAGTGACGAGACAAAGGAAGCCAACAACAACTAGGATTTCATCCTCAAGCAGTTAGTTAGATCGTCGTTCTATACAACAAGGTATCAATTACTACTCTGTGGGAAAGTAGTGGACCGCGGTCTACCTAATACTCGGTTTACTTCTCCTTTTAATTCAGTAATTCAACTACTTAATCGACAATAATTTAAGTTTATTTTATAAACTAAAATTCGTTAGTTCGAACTGAGTGATTTTCATGGGGATTTATATCCGAGAGTCATTCAGTCGATCTTGAGGTGTAAATTCATTTGTAATAATCGTAGTGAGAAATTTCAGTCAACTAAAATTAATCAATTTAATTTATTTAATATCTGGAATTGTTTTATTAATCAAGTCATTTTTTATAATGAATTAATTCGGTAAAACTAACGATTATTTTTTACACTTGAGAAAAACCGACAAGCGTCTTCTCACTAATTTTTGGTCAAGCGTCGGTAGATATTTTACGTCGCAGTTAATCCGAGTACCCAAGGTTATAACAACCAAACCAGCGAATGTTCTAGCGTCTATTTTACGTATGCCGACTTTTGTCGATTTTTATAATTGGATATTTTTATATGGAATTTATTGAATTTTATATTGGGAATTAATTTATATTATGAAACAATTTATTCCGAATTTATTTATTAATATTACGACGCGTTATGTTGAATTATTAATTTCATCAATTGCGAATTATTCATGAAAATTAATTTGAGAGATATTCAGAATTTAGCTCTTACAATTGCTATTGGGAATAAATTTATTTCTCCGTATTAATTCATTGAATTGAACCTAAGTTCGTGAATTATTAGATAAATTAATTTACTATATTTGTTGAGAATGAATTGTGACTAGTTATCAGCGTGAATATTAAGTCCAGGAACTTATGGTTAAGATTAAGTTGAAGAAGTTCACTAAGAATTGGGATATAATTAATTAATTGTCGTCATTGATTATTAAAATAAAAAAAAATAATTGAGATTAATCTATTTATTGAGTCTTATGACATTAGTTAGTTAATTTGAAATTGTTGTTTAACTAATATGCTGATGACTGAATATTTTAGTTGAAGTTTTTAAAGTAAATTAATCTGTTGAAATTTTTTAAAATATAAAATAAAAGTGAGAGTCAATTAGTCATGTGTGGGTCATGTGTGTGAAGATTAGTACGGGTCATGTGTATAAGATGCAGAAGTATATGGGTCTACGTTGCTGTCACTAGGCTCTTACTTTTGTAGCTGTGTGTTAATAACGACCCCTCGTACACTGCAGTCTTTGTGCGAGGTGTTTCGTTGGTAATCGGTAAGAGTTCTGGTTAGCCGTTAGTAAGGCTAGACGATCTCTGTCACCCTGCGATCCTTGAGCAGAGTAACTAATACAGTCCTGGTTAGCCGTTAGTTAGGCTATACTTTTAAGTTGATTATAGTGTGAGTGAGTGAATGATAAGAATTGTTAAATTGTTATTGTTAATAAATATTGATCGATTGGTTAATTAATTATTTATCATTCAATAGCATCTTCCTTTACTCTCTTTAACCCTAAGATAAGTTTTCAGCTCTGGACCGGTTCCAGGAACCGTGATAGTAACTTGGTGGCGCCCTATTAATCATTCTAGTTTTTTTGTTGATTTGGAGTTTATCAATTAATTAATTGGGGGGCAACTGAGCACCAAGCAATCCTGTTACAAACTATAAGTTCGATTTTAACAATATACTGGAATTAATTATCAAGAATAGATTCTGAAATGTATCAATTATTCATTCAATCAAAAGGCAATCAGCTTCATAGCTCGTGTTATAAATAAATTAATGCTTTTGGCTCTCGTGTGATCCAAATCAGTAAAGAGCCTAATAATGCAACAAGTTTCTTCATCAGCAGGTACAAGTAGTGGAGTTAAATAATGATTTCTGTACGACTTACAAATAAACCAATGTAAAGAATATGGGAGAGATTCTCGGGTTCATTACAGTTGCAAATAGTACAGATTTGATTTGGGTATGAGTGTGTGTGATTTTGTTTATGGTTAAATTTAAAACATGTGATAGTTAGACAGCCGAGCTTGAGCAATTATTCTTGAGATATATAGTGGGGGTTTCAGTAGATAATTAGCAGTACCTGAGTTTTGATAGCTTGGTATAAAAATTTGACGCGAGTGTTTGTTGTTCATTTTTTCGAGGTCAAGCTTTATCAGATGGTCTAAATAGGCTTTCAAAACTTCTTACTTGAATGCCTAATCTAGTAAGCATTCGAGAGACTTGTCTAGAGTGGATCTGGAGCGATGATGGAGTCCAAAATATTTTTTAATTGCTGAGAAGGTGGTAAATGGTACACCATAATAGGTGTATTGATCTGTCTAATTTATAAGCTTATTGTCAAAGCACAGTTGCGCCTTCTTTCTTGGGCCACCCCTGTTAAGATCCATAGGTAAGTTTTACCAATGTTTAACTAAGGTCATTCAATCTATAACATTCCTTAAGAATTCGCAATTTTTTACGCAGGTCGGTTACTGTTAAGGCCACCATTATTAAGTCATCTGTCTAAACCAGCATTAGAAAATCATCCAAAGTGTTGATCCTGATGCCCTTGACACACACTCTGGCTCTGAAAAACTTAACTATGTCATGTATGAATAGAATAAATAGGATCGGACTAAGGATTTCACCATGAAAAACCCCTTCAGCAGTGTCAAACTCTATAGAAAGTTGGTGTCTACACTTAACTTCGAACGCAGCTAATTCATACATATTTCTTAAATTCTAATTAGTTTCGGACTAATTCCCACCCATATGAAAAAAACACATTTGACAATAATATATGGCAAAACATATTATGGATATGGTTAAATGTATTCTATGAAATTTTTTTTTTATCAAGATAGCGGAACTACAAGATTGTGGGAAAAATGCTGAAAAAGTTTTTAAGTGCCATTCGAATGTTTAAGTACCAAAACTCCTTATCTGTATGATTTGTGAAAATATGTACCATGAAGGAGACTAATAAATATACAAAGAGTCAATACATAAGTGAAATGTTCGTAATATGCCCAGATCACCATGCGGATGGCTTAACCTCTAAAACGGAGCACAATATAAACATACTAAGCGAGGACGCTAGGAGAATTATTGCGCAAGTAAAATTACATGAAAAAGAGTCACTTCGGAGCGAAATATGTCTCAACTTCTCGTTAAATACATCTAACGACAAGGATCAAAGTAACACTACTTCAGAGATGGATTCCAAAGCTCTAAGAGTGGAAAATGATTTATTAAAGCAATTAAATAGTGAGTTAGTGAGTAACAATAATTTCATGCGTGGCCTAATTGAATCTAAAGAAAAAAGTAACAAGACTTTTGTCCAGGCTGTTACAACAAAAAACGTGATTCCACCTAATATTATTATTAAATCTAAAAATAATAATAATAAGACTAGTCTTGATTCTGTAAAAAAAGAAATTGACTCAAAATATCTCAATATTAATAAACATGATAAAAACTGATAAGAATGGTGCGGTTACTGTTCAGTGCAAAACAGTGTAGATGTTACGCGCGTGAAATCTATACTATCTGAAAAAATGGAAACCAGTTATGATGTCTACACGGAATGCCTAAAATTACCTAGGATAAAAGTAGTGAATGTCGACACTGAACTAGAGAAAGCGGATCTAGTAGATGATATCTATAACAGAAACTTCCTCGAATGTGATGGAGGATTCAATGTTTTATCTGATCACAAAAACTCATTCAATAAACGGGTGTTGATACTCGAGCTATTAACTGAAGCCCATTGGCCTCATACCAAAAGTGCAGAGTATTTGATATTATAGATGTCAACTTATGCTTTAAATGCTACAGGTCAAATCACAATCACAAGAAATGCGCAAATGACGTTAAATGTGCGTTTTGTGCTGGAGATCATGATTCCAGGAAGTGTAAAAGTGAAGAACTTAAGTGCATAAATTGTACTATAATGAAAAATACGGTAAAAACCGCTGTACGAAGCATAAAGCGACGGACACTAGCAAATGTGAATATTTGAAGTATAAAGTGGCCAAATTTATTACTTCGACAATATCCTACAAATCTTAGTGTACCGACTTACTTATGGTAGATACTGAAGAATTAGAAAATGACTTTAATATAGAAATGCTATGTGATCATATAGACGATGTAAACAATCAGCTTAACCTGGATGATTTAATAATTGTTAGCGTCAATGTCAGAGGACTAAATTAAAACTTTGAGAGGCTAGAATGCCTTTTGATGAGGCTAAAAGAGATGCCAGACATTATCATATGTGGGGAAACTTGGAATCTTTGGTGTTTTAAATTATTTACAATGGAAGACTACAACATATACTACAACAAAAGTTATGTGAATAAAGCTGATGGTGTTGTTATTTATGTAAGAAGATGTATAGATCACTCAGCCATACAGTGACCTTTACTGGCCATTTTTCATTGTTTGTATCGATTAATTTGAATAAAATCGAGAAGGAATGGTTGCCTATGCAGAGCATCAACTACGACAAATTGAGTTTTTTAAGTGATCAGGTAAACTGGAGCATTATATCAATAGAACAAGAACCGAATGGTGCAATAAATTTGACCGCGGGAAACGTGTCAGTTGCCAAGCATGCATTGTAAGTGTTCAGGAGTATGTCTGGGTATTCCAGGGCTACAGTCCTGATCACTGACGTCAGGATGCCATCAGGAACAAGTGCCTTTCTCGTCTTGAGAGACTTTGCTGCTCCTTAGTTGTAAAAGGTGTTGGCTTGCCATGTCTTCCATAATGTCTTTTCTTCGGCGGCGGGTGTATAGATAACAGCTCCGCTAAAATACTGTCCATCAAGGCAGGAGACTTGGGCATTTATAGTGAAGCTTTTCCAAGTCGTTTGGAGACAATTTAGTAGTCTTTACCCCAGATGTCATTGTCAAGATCGTTGCAGGTCTCTTTCCACAACATCGCTTTTCTTGCTTTGATGGCTCGCTTTAGCGTATTTTTGGCCTGCTTGTACTCGTTTGAATAAAAATCCTGACTGGGAAAGCGTTTCGCGGCTCTCGTTACGTTGCGACGTAGCTGATGGCATATTTTGCGAAGTTCTGCTATGTCTGTTGACCACCAGTTCACTGTCTTGTGAAAACTCTGATTTTTCAGCCACGGCATAGGTCAAGAAACAGGCCGATTAACGGAATGATGAATGTAAGTTAATATGCTTAAACTTAACTTGACGTGCATCATCATTTAAAAAAAAAAAAAAAACTTTGTATTATCAAAATTTTAACATTGAGATAGTTCAATCCATTACCAACATAGAACTTCTCTTTATATGTTGTTGGTAATGATTTGAAGTGGTTCTATAACAATTTAACCGACGACATTTCAACCGCGGCACTTAGACTGCGACAGTTCAACTGCGGACATTTCAACCGGATTTTTTGTGTGTTTATTCGACATTAGACCAACACATTAGCTTGTTACGGTGTTGTGCCTTTTTATCATGAATTTTGTGTGTACTTATTTAAGATTCAGATTAATTGTCGTGAGCATAAACTGTCAGGGAGATAAATTGTATTTCCATTTAGTATAAATGTAATACGACAAAGAAACCAATTATAAATCATAACAATCACAGAAGTAAGTAATTAATTGAACAATTTTCAAAGCCCTCCTATAACTGCCAAGCAGATTAAAATTTCCACGGTTGAATTGTCATTCAGTTGAAATTTTTACGGTTGAACTCTTAACCGGTTTAAATGTCCGTAGTTAAACTGTTACGGTCGCAGTGTCGCGGTTTAAATATCGTCAATTGACTAGTCGCAGCGCCATAAAGAAATATAACAATCTTAATTAAGCGATATAACAGGTAAAATTTTACTATTTGACTGATCTAATACACGACAGTAGGATAAATAATGAAGTTACAAATTATATTTACCGTATCGAAATAAATGTATCTTTGATAGCTTCTCGAACTGAGTGTGCTTGAGCTTGGGACATTCTGCGTAAATTTCGAACTTCTTGACGCAAGTCTTTCGCTTTCTTTTGTAAGCCTCGGAGTTGATTATACAGTTCAGGCGTAAGTGCTAGATCTCTGTGCATGTACGTGCCTGATGTTAGAGTCATAGGTTTCGGTGGTGGAGTAGGTTTACTTCGAAATTTTTCTGTAAAAGAATATAAACACGATAAATTATAATTTATCGAACATAAGTTTGTGTATTCTTGCGACTTCTTTTTGTCTGAGGAATCGAATATTGGATAGTTGTTTAAAATTTTATGAGTCGCTATTCCACAGAATAGTAGGCGCCAAAAATTAAAGAATTTTTTTTTTCAACATTTTTTTTAAATCCTAACAGAAAACGTAAAAATAAGAATTCTGTCGTATTTTGAATATACAGTATTGATATTTAGATGTCACAAATCTAAATTGTTGAGTTTCTATTTTAATCACACGGAAAAAAAATTTTTTTATCATGAAATCGAATTCCCGCTAAGAAAATTGAAAATTTTCAAAAATCAGAAAATTATTGTTTTTACCGGTTTTGCAAAAATCGAGTTTTGATGAGATCTCGACGTTTTAAGTCGCAGGAAGCTTATCTAACTATCCCCACGAGGGTGTCACTGTGTGTGTCACTGTGTGTGTCACTGTGTGTGTCACTTCCCTGACTATTACCGCGGGGGTGTCACTATGTCTGTATGTATGTATGTATGTGTGTGTGTGTGTGTGTGTGTGTGTGCACAAAAAAAAGCAACACTTCCCACATACACACAAATGTTCAGAATATTTTTCTGAGTATTTTAAAAAAAAATCAAAAATCGGACCATTTTGTGGAAAAGTTGCCAACAAACCCCTTTTTTTTCCACGCCGACTGGACTAAACGATCCTTCATCCCATCTGATGCCATGGTTTCTCAACAAAAAGTCTTTGCTCTCCAAGACCATGAATTCGCTGGTGTATTCTGTTGGTGGCTCGAAAGTTGCTAGCGCAGCAGAACTCAAAAAATCCAATTGATGACTAAGCAAGATAACAGCAAGCTCTATTATCGATTTTATATCGTTAATCCCCACAACCACTATGAAAAATGAAAAAGTGGGGGTAAATTATACTTAAAGGATTGTATATGAAAAAAATTGCGTCAGAAAATGACGTCATCGATAAGTTAGGACTTGTTTATAGAAAAAGGCTGATGAAATCGATAGGCAAAATAAATGATCAAAAAGGGGTGACGTAATCATGGGACAAAAGGCCTGTAGATATGGTCAAAATGGCGGCTACCAGGTTGCGGATCAAAATATGCGCAGGAAAATGGTGGAAATTAAAATTTTAAATAGTTGATAAAAAAAGGCTGTAGATTTGGTCAAAATAAGCCCGGAAATTCAAAATAGTTGATAAAAAAGGCTGTAAATTTGGTCAAAATGACGGTCGGTAACTCAGCACAGATACGAACCACTCAGATGGTAACTGATCTGTCTTACCGAGAGATTTGTCCCCCTGTCCTGCTACTGATGGTTCTATACAATGTCTGAACATCGTTCAATAGAACACTTAACTTTGATAAGATAATTAAAAATGGTCAAAATTTCAATGTTGTATGCTTCAGATTGAAGGTAGTTCCATGAGCTTTACATGAATTGATCAAAAATTACCTATCTCTTTTCAATTGTGAGGGTCTATTTTCTACATTTCCAATTTTTTTTACTAAATCTCCGACTCGAAATTTGCTCGCCGGAGTCCAGGGTTATAAACGGGGATTTATATCGAAAAATAACGAACTAAATATATAAAACAACGAAACACTTCATTTTAATTAATAAATTAAAGAAAGGAAATCTATTTATTGAACTGAATCATGTTAAACAATATTATAAACAATATAGTCAAAATTAAACAATATAAACAATACATAAGAACACTTTTTACACACATATTCGCGGTTCGAAATCAACACACAATATAAATAATATAACCTAATACAGTCTAACATTCTATTCAAAACATACACGTCGGTAATCACGGTTCTAAACTCAAAACGCGGTCTATACACAACTAGTTCCTACATAACACCCCCCCCCCCCCAGGGTGACTTGTCGTCAAGACTAGTCGTCAACCCTGGGGGTCCTAAATTCTACCCGGAGAACGAGTGGAGAGTATCCTTCTCGTCCCCACTTACACGGCTCACGATCACCTACCGTACCTTAGCTGAGGGCCTTGGCACGGAGAGTAACTCTCTCATCCGGTCGGTCTCTGGTACTTACCTGGATCTTAGTCAGACTCTAGGTAGAGTATTATCCTCTCGAATCACTTGGTGAAGAGTATTCAACCAAGTGATTCTCCAGAGAAATAATTCCTTCCCTAGTCTCGGTTTGGGTGCTTGGAAAGCAACCCTTTTCGTCCCTACTTACCCCTAAGTCCCGTCTGGGTGCTTGGAAAGCAACCCTTCCTAGCTACGCGGTAGCCACATTTCCCCAAATGGTCAAGTCAGCATCTACCTGGTTCCTGGTCGGAGACGAGGTAGGAGTTCCTTGGTTACTTCCTGGTGAATGGTCTTCTACCAGGAAGGTTGTAACCACTGG
>JZSA01003968.1:0-14885 GCA_000956155.1 Cotesia vestalis | reverse complement strand
AAAGCAACCCCTCACGGCCCGACTTACCCCGAGTCCCGTTTGGGTGCTTGGAAAGCAACCCTTTCCTAGCTACGCGGTGGCCAAATTTCTCCAAATGGTCAAGTCAGCACCTACCTGGTTCCTGGTCGTAGACGAGGTAGGAGTTCCTTGGTTACTTCTTGGTGAATGGTCTTCTACCAGGAAGGTTGTAACCACTGGGAAACTTGGTTGTCTTTACCGTCAATAAAAATTGCTTTTAACAATTTTTTGGCTAGTCTCGTCAAGTGAGAAATTCTCGCCACCTAGTGGCATATTTGAAACTACGGAAAATCGGGAAAATCTTCTAAGTTCTTTTCCGATTTATTCAACAATGAAATTGATTTTGCAAAAATATCTTTCAACAGATTCACACATTACATCTTTTTTAAAATAGATTTCATTCCTATACTAATCTTGGTCGGGACTTAGAAAAAATAACATTCGTTGTTCGATTCGAGCTAATACCGGAACCTCCCGTCAACTTGGGTGAGAAGTCTTACGTTGTTTGAGTTGTCTGGGGCCTTGAAAAAGGCCGTTTGTTAGAGAAGTCCTGAGAAGAACTGATTTTTGAATGGCCTTGGAAAAGACCCTCGGCTTTATCTTTTGGTTGGATCAACCAGGGATAACTTGTAAGTCACTCGGGCTCAACTAAGAGTTGAGAAGTCGTTTGAGACAGCAAACTACTGGAATTCGGCAAGGTAAGCCGGAGATGACTTGGAAGTCACTCTTCTAGTTCTAAAAAGAACTATTGGGATTGGAGCTCTGAGAAGAGCTGGTTAGAGAGCTCTGAGAAGAGCTGGTTAGCCTTAGCTCTGAAAAGAGCTGTTGAGAGAGTACGAGAGCGTAGCTGTAGTTGAGACTGACAGCGTAGCCGAGATGGTCCGAAATGGCCGGTTGTTTACCTTGAGCTAAGGATAGTCAAGCCTTGCACGCTTGCTATCCTAAACACTACACTATAGATGGTAAGCCTTGCTCGCTTACTGTAGAGCCTTGAGGTAATTCTTCTTTTTCTTCTTCTTCTGCTTCTTCTTTTCCGCTCAGTGGTTGGAAGTGGACTGTGAGGTAGCTCTCCTCGCTGCTTATTTTTAAACAGTCTGATGATTTTGGTGGGGATTAGGGTGGGGCAGTACATTGGTTCGGGAGCTCCGACGTACTAATGGAGGGGGTCGAGGATTCCGGGCCAATGAGAAATTGGAATAAATTCCCACTACTTACTAGAACAAATTGGTGATGGCTCTCTCGTCATGGTCCGCGCTTTTTTCGGTGCCTGATAATGACCTTGATTTTGACTGGCGTTATAGTAAAGATCTTAATTAGCCATCCATAGCGAGGAGGTTTTTCAACATTCGTCAAAATAATAATTTTAACCAAAATAATTTCCCATACCAATTTCATTTCTAGGACTTAGTCAAAAAAATAATTTCACAATGAAAATAATTAACAAAAATAATTATTTCTATTAAATTTAAAAAAATAACAATAACTCCTAAATACCCTAATTAATCATCCTACATCACACAATCATAAGTTTGTAACAGGTTAAATTTACCCTGTACCGATAAGTCGCCGGATATCGGTAATGATTCGACGCAGCACTGGCGCGTCTCGATCTTCGGGACCTATTTAGCATTAAGTGGGGGTATTTAGGGGTTTACGTGCGGGCAACCATGTGTCCAACCGGGAGAACTGGTTGAGTGATCGAGACAAGTGCCAGCCAAAAAGTCCAAAAGAAGAAGCCACTGGATCCGAAGAGTCTTCTTCGATTCAAAATTTTATAAGGTATCGAGACTTTCTTTATAAATTAGCCGCGGGGTCATATACTCGGCTCATATAACCACTTCTCAATTTTATCGATTTTACTTACTTAACTAACTTTTCTCAATGATTAATAGTTATAATTCAATAATTGATTGATTGAAAATTTCTATTCGCTAGTTTCGTTGAGAGTACCTCCAGGGGGTTTATACCCGAGGACTCCTCAAGGACCTTGCGGTGTTAATTACCGTAAAATTTATTAATTGAAATAATTCCGAACATCAGAAAAATCGGTTCATTTAAAACTAATTTATTTATTGAATAAAAACCGAATAATAAATTTTTCGTCAACTCTACTTGTTGATGGTTTGTGAACAGCATGAAGGAGTAAAATTAGAACCCGAAAAAATTGAAACAATCCAGGTTTAAGATCATTAGCTAAATTAGTTTTAAATTCATATTAGGGAAAATTCAGGCAACGGGAAAATATGAAGAAAAAATCTATAGTTCAAACCTGTGAAGGATTTGTATTATTTATTTTATAACCCGGAAATAGAAATAACGGAATTTGTTCCTATAAATAAAGATTCAATTATTGTAAATTGGACAAGTAATGTAGATAGTTACACCCCATCAGACAGGGCGGATGTGGTTATCGCCGCTTTCACAACAGCCCAAGCTCGTCTTAAATTATACAGTTACTTAGATAAGTTACAAGAGAAAGTATTATACTACGATACTGACTCTGTAATTTATGTAAGTAATGGTAAGAATGATTTACCAAAGGATGACTTTCTTGGGAACCTGACAGATGAATTAGAAGTTTATGGGAAGGGAAGTTATATATCTTCCTTTGTATCTGGAGGTCCAAAATTTTACGCATATGTTGTTAAAGGTGGTGATACTATTGCTAAATGTTGTAAGTTAAAAGGGGTTAAACTTAATGGTGCCACTGAAAAATTAATTAATTATAAATCAGTGCGTTCACTAGTCGTCGATCATATTGACCCTTTTAATGTTACATATTCAGCTATACGGCGGGATAATTACCATCAGGTCATAACGAAAACAGAAAAAACAATTATTAGAGTTACAGGACCTAAAAGACGAATAGTAGTAGATGCCGGTACATACCCTTACAGTTATAAAAGATCACAGATAAAAAAAAAAGGAGAAATAAGAAAAATTTTTGTGAATCTTTTAGAAAATAAAAAAATTTTGTAAATTTTTTAGCACTAAGAAAAATATTTTGTAAATTTTTCGAAAAAAAAATTTTTTTATATGTTAAAATGTTTTAATAAACTAAAAAAATAAATATTGGATTTTATATTTTTAATTAAACTTGTTTTTTTATAAATTTTTCTGTTCCTTACATTATTATTTCAGTTGTAAAAATGGATCCACGCTGGAAACACCCATTCACTTCGATTGTATGTGGACCCACATCATGTGGGAAAACTTTTTTCGTAAAGCGGTTTTTAAAAGAATTAAAGGAAATTTGCGATACCGAATTCAGTAAAATAATATTTTATTGTGGAGAGTGGCAATAAGGATACAATGATTATGATAATACATTTGTTGAATTTCGGGAGGGCTTACCACAACCCGGGGACTTTGACGATGGTTTAGCAAAATTAGTAGTGGTTGATAATCTGATGAGAGTATCATCAAGTGGATCAATTGTCAATTTATTCACCAAAGGGAGTCATCATAAAAATGTAAGTGTGATATATTTGTCACAAAATTTATTTCATCAAGAGAAGGGGCAACGAGGTATCTCTCTGAATACAAATTATATTGTAGTACTTAAGAATCCTTGGGATAGTGCCCAAATTTTTCATTTAGCACGACAGGTATATCCAGAGAATCCGAAGTTTCTACAAGAAGCCTACTTCGATGCTACATCAAACCCACACGGTTACCTGCTATTAGATCTTAAACAATCTACGCCTGGAAGTTGTCGGTTTAGACATGTATATTTCCATCAGATCAATATCATTATGTTTATATTCCTAAAAAAGTTAATGCTATAAAAACAGTTAACTCTTCTACTAATGTATCAGCTCTACGTTTATGATGGAAGGAGAAGGATCTTCTCGTAGGAATTCTGTGAGTAAACCTTTTAACCATAAAAACGCAGCTCTACTTCAAGATCTTGTGTACGCATCACCCGAACAACGTCGTGCAACACTTCATCACGCAAACAAAGATTTAAGTCGTGTTATATGCGAATGTTGTTTAAACATTTTACCGGGAAACATTCTTCTGAAGGATTCTGAAAAAAAATTACTCTATAAATATAACACTATTTTACGAAAATTAAGTAGTAAAGATAACAATATTTTAAAAAATAAAAATTAATTAATCAAAGAGGAGGAACATTTTTACCAATGTTACTAGGACCATGGCTTGCTAGTTTAATATCTAATCTATTCTAAAATTAAGGAACATGCGAGAAAGATGGTACTTATTCCTTATGAGGATATTGATAAAGTGAAATCTGTACCGAAAAATTTTGAACAAGTGTTAACTTCTCTCAGTAATAATTATTTGCCAACGTCTCAAACACCAGGGGATGCAAAGTCTTGTTTTGGTGCGGAATTAACTGAAATTTTGAACGAAACTTTGTTAGAAATTAACACTCACAATAAAGTAAAACAATATTCTGAATTGTTAAGACGTTATTTATTCTTCAAAAATCATCACCAGGAGAAAAATTTTACTGTCGAAAAAATTGAAAATAGTGAAGTTATTCCTGACACTACTGAATTTTCTGCCATTAATAGAGATCCTGAAATTAGTAGTATAGTCATAAATAATAGTAGTAACATTGAACAAAATAAATCGTATAAAGTTTCTGACATAGTAAATGGTATTCCAAAAACATATCAACCAGCAGCGGAAAATATTCTGCGTTATATCGAGTCTGTAGACAATGGTGAACGATTAAAGTGGGATGATAAAGGAAGTGTTACTTTGGATGACCGTAAAATACCTGGTGCTAATATAGTTGACCTATAAAATTCAAAAAAAATATACCTGAAGAAAAAATAAACGATTGGTTAGCTACTCAAGATGCTTACACGAGGCACAGACCTACTGGACGTAAATTTCCAAAGCTCCATTATAACGTTACAAATATAGATGATGTATGGGAGGCTGATCTAGTAGAAATAAAATCTTTAAAAACGTTTAACGATGGTGTTTCATTTATTTTAGTTGTAATAGATGTATTCAGTAAATATGTATGGGTTGAACCCTTATTAGAAAAATCTGCCAAGTCTGTATTCCAAGGATTTAAAAATATTTTTGACCGAAGTAATGGACGTAAACCTTTCATGATTCAAACGGATAAAGGAAAGGAATTTGTAGCAGGTAGTGTACAAGAGTATTTAAAGTCGAAAGAAATATATTTTAGAACTGCACGTAACCCTGATGTAAAAGCTGCGATTGTAGAACGTGTTAATAGAACACTCAAGGAAAGAATGTGGCGATATTTAACTCATCGTAAAACTTAACGTTACATTGATATTTTACAACAATTAGTCGAAGCCTATAATCATAAAAAACATAGTTCAATAAGAACGGAGCCTGCAGCAGTTACTCTAAATAATGCTAAAGAGGCGCTGTTGAATATAGAAAAACGGTTCCTAAAAGTTAAACCTTGGAAAATACCCTTTAAATACAAGGTGAATGATTATGTACGAATCAGTAAATATGAGTCAATGTTTGAGAAAGGATATGAAGCTGGTTATACAGAAGAAATTTTTCAGATTACAAAAACTAAACTCCGTCAGAATATTCCTACATATGAATTAAAAGATTTAAATGGAAAAGTGATTGATGGTTTTTTTTATGAACAAGAAATAGTGCGAGTGATTAAGAACCTTGAAAAATAAGAATTTTTAATTGAGAAAATAATCAAAACCACGGAAAAGGATAAAAAAACAACATTTAGTGAAGTGGCAAGGATATTCAGATAAATTCAATTCTTAGGTTCTTGCATCAACAATATCAGAATAAATTAGACAGAGTTTCATATGGCTTTACCAAGCGACATCAGTATGAATTACTTCTCAGATAATACAGCTACTTATTATACAACTATGTTACCTGAACATATTACATTTGAAGGTAAATGGGTCGTTGGACTAAAAGAAATACAGTTTTCAACAAGTTTTCTTCATATTCAAGCGGTAGAAGACTCTAAAATAATTCTATTTACTCCTGGTGCAGGAAAATTTGATATTTATAGTGATGTTTTCTTTCCACGAGGCCTCTACATAGATCGAAATGAATTTATATCTATTTTGAATTCTTTTCTCCCAACAGTCAACCATTTTTTTTTTTCGAAATAGATAAATCAGGATTTACTAAAGTAAAACGAATATGTAAACCATCGTTTTGTAAAACCACTAGTCATCGTATTTTACTATCAGATACTTTGTTAGATATCTTGGGTTTTGATCACTATACTGATGAAAATAAGAAGAAAAAATTTGCGCTTGGTAATAGAATTGGAAAAACCTACGAATTTACTAATATAAGTCAAAGACCTTTCAGTCTAGTAAAAGGTTTGTTTAGTAGTCTTTTTAGTTATTCTAATATCTGTTCACCGTATGTAACCGGAGATGTAAACACTCCTTTGTTACGCATAGTTCCTTTGGATATGAGCTCATACTCATATGGGATGACAGTTACCAATACTTATGGTACACCTAATTATATTCCTGTTTTATCAAATTCATTTCGGACAATTGAAATAGATATAAGAGATAACATTGGAAATCCAGTATCATTTGCGTACGTTGAATGTTACACTACATTTCAAAAAGATCCATTAAAAATGTCTCATTACATTGAATACTATAATAATCAGGCAGGTGGAGGATATATCGATAAACATAACAGATTTGGCAAAGTTTACATTGGTTCTTATCAACACGGTCATGGTATAGGTGCTTTTTTGGGGGGACTCTTCCGTAGAGTTGTTCCTTTCTTAGGTAGAGCTGCAAAGGCTGTAGGAAAAGAAGCACTTCACACAGGAATGAATGTATTGGGTGATGTCACCTCAGGTCAGGTACCTCTAAAGAAATCATTGGTAAAAAGACTAACGGAATTTGGATTACGACTTAAACGCAGGGCATCAGAAAAATTGGATGAAATAATGAGAGGATCTGGGTATAAAAGACAACGAATACGTAAAATAACTCATAAAATAAGTAACCGTGAGAGAGTGCAGAAGCGTAGTAGTAAGAAAAAGATTACTAAGAGAAAAAAAGTTAACAAAAAAAATAAAATCTCAAAAAAAAAAAAAAATAAACGTACAGTGAAAAAATCTAAAAAGCGTGACATGCACGATATATTTAATTAATAAAAAATGTCGATTTTACACTCTCACTCTGAGGAGTGTGCAAAATCGGAACTGGATTTATTCACACTACCTCCTACACAAACAAGTATTGAACAATCACAATGGGCATATTACATCCCTATGGCATCTTTGTCGGACGATATTCCAATAGAATTCGTTGTACCTGGACATGGCGAAAAATACATTGACTTATCACATACTATGATAAAAATTAACGAAAAAATTCTAACACCTGAAGATTCAGTAGATGAAAAAGATTTTGTGGGTCCAGTAAATAATTTTTTGCATTCGATGTTTAATCGAGTAGATGTTTTCTTTAATCAAAAAACGGTATTACTACCTAATAATGCCTACGCTTATAGAGCTTACTCAGAAACAATTTTAAATTATGGAATTGATGCAAAAAGTACTCATCTTTAAATGGGGTTGTGGAATATGGATATAATAGGGGAATTTGATAGTGTAGATAAAACAAAAAATCGTGGTCTAGATGAGCGAACAGTATACACTTTAAAAAGAAAAGCGTTTGAAATGATGGGTCATTTACATTGTGATATTTTTAATCAAGATAAATTTTTACTAAATGGAGTCGAAATAAGAATATGATTAATCAGGTCAAAAAACACATTTCGTCTTATGAATGCAAGTGAAAATAACTACGTGGTCAAGATTTTGGAGGCTATGCTCATTACTAGAAGAGTGAAAATTAACCCAAGTATTTTAATAGCTCAAGCAAGAACATTGGGACAAACAACCGCAAAGTATCCGCTAGCTAGAGTTGAAGTAAAATCATTTGTATTATCACAAGGAATACTCGGAAACACCATTGATTATGTTGTACTTGGTCAGCTACCTAAAAGAATAATAATAGGCTTTGTGGATAATCGTGCATACAACGGTTCCAAAAAACATTATCCCTTCAATTTTCAAACATTTCCATCAAATTATCTTAGCTTATATATTGATGGAAAACAAGTCGTTGGCGTAGTGTACTCGAGAGGACTAAGACTGGAACTTTCCTTAACTCTGAAAATAGCTCTTACGTAATTGAATAAATTGGCGGCCTTGAGAAAGGCCTTTGGTTTAAATTGACTTTGAGAAGAACTGATATCGGTCGAGATGACCGTAATAGCCAAAATGTGGCTTGGCGGTGATTCAAGATCACTCGCTCTCAAAAGAGAGCTGGTTGTTTAGTTCTAATAGGAACTGTTGACAGTTGAGATGGTCCGTAATTTGTTGAGAAGTCGTTGGGAAATAGTGAAGCCTTGCGCGCTTGCTATTCTGTGTTTAACTGTAGAACTGAGTAAGTTCTTGAAGCTAACTCGGGCTGATGAGATGGTCCGTATCGATGAGATACGGTCAAAGGTCTTGAGTTTAAAACTGCTTCCACTTGTGCTAGAAGTGTTGAGAAGTCTTCAAACGTGAAGCTTGTGTCTGATATAGACTTTTGGAGATTACGTTTTACAGACTTCACAGCAGCTTCCCATTTTCCACCCATATGTGGAGCTCCTGGGGGGTTGAATTTCCAATTTCTACCGTCGTTGGCTAGGAGCCGTTGCATGTCTTTTGAGCACGAGGTTGCTTGAGAAAAGAGACGTCTTAGCTCTTTATCAGTTCCTTTAAAGTTTGTTCCGCAGTCGCTAAGTAGGGTTATGCAAATTTCTCGTTGACTAACAAATCTTCGGAATGCTTTGAGAAAGGCCTCAGTTGAGTAGTCTGAAACGACTTCGAGGTGGATTGCTGATGTTGAGAAGCAGACGAATACTGCTATCCACCCTTTGAATGTCTTAGTTCCTCTTCCTTGGAATGTCTTGAGAGTTATTGGTCCAGCATAATCAACTCCGGTAGTTTCGAAGACTAGTGATGGAGTGACTCGAGAGGCAGGGAGAGGTACCATGAGTTGTTGGGTTCTGACAGCTCGAATTCGAGTACAGACTAGGCAGCGTTGGATAAATGACTTTATTGGAGCTCTTCCTCCTAAAATCCAGCATTGACGTCCCAAATACATCAATGTGAGTTGAGTCCCGCCGTGAAAAGTCCGGGAATGAGCGTCGGTGATGAGGAGTTCTCAGAGCTTACATTGTCGAGGCAAAATTGGTGGGTGCTTACTTTATTCATTGAGTTGAGAGTTTTGGAGCCTGCCTCCAACTCGCAGTATTTCTTGAGGGTCCAATCTTGCTGTTAATCTAGAGAGGGCATGGGATTTTGGTAGCTGTTTTCCTGATTGTATCGTGCTGATTTCTGATGAGAAGTACGCTGTCTGAATAGTCTTGATCCAAAAGATTCTTGCTTTTTCTAGGTCAGCTGGACTAATTGGTGAGATGAATAAGCTTGAGTTGGGAATTCAACGAAAGCAGGAGACAGCTCTTTGACATAAGGCTGTTATTCTTAGAAGCTTCCTTAGATCTTTGTGGAATGACTTCACACATGGCAGGTTAATGAGGTCCCAGATGATGGGCTGGATGACTGCTGTTAGAGAAATGTCAGGTCTTTCTTCTAGGTCTTCGGTTGAAGATGGAGCGGTACACGTGGGCCAATGTTCTGAGGGCTTTGCTAACCATGGGGGTCCAGACCACCAAAGAATATGCTGAGTTAGTTGATCGGCATCTAGCCCTCTTGAGGCGCAATCTGCAGGATTGAGTTTTCCGGTAGTATATCTCCAGTTAGCATTTGGCAATGCTTGGTGAATAGCTGCGACCCGGTTTCCCACGTATTCCTTCCACTTCATTGGGTTGGATTTAACCCATGCAAGGGTTATCGAGGAGTCAGTCCATAAGAATACTCTACAAAAAGGGCTATGTTTATCATGTCGACTTTTGGTATGTCATTAATGTAATAGCTAAATAGGACGGGTCCGAGGATTGACCCTTGTAGTACCCCAGTTGCGATATGCTGCTTATCGGATATGACATCATTAATTTTTACAGTAAAATGTCTATTTCTTAGATGATGGAGTATGATTTTAATTATGTAGAGTGGAATGCTTAATTTTTGTAATTTATAGATTCAGCCTTGATGCCAAACGGTATCAAAGGCTTTTTCTATGTCTAATAGCACCATTGATGTGGAGTGCTTGATGTTAAAGTTGTAACTGATATAATTCGTTATTCTGGCTAGTTGCTGTACTGTACATTTTCGTTCTTGGAATCCGAACTGTTCATCTATTACTGTTTTGTTGTTTTTTTCAAATTCTTTAATTCTATTTAAGATGATAATTTCAAGGATTCTGCTTAAGGTGGGTAAATAAATTAAGTGATAATTAATTAAACAAATAACTGATTTCAAGAATAAAAAGAAATATTAAATTCACAATTAAGTGTTAATTAACAATAAAAAAGGGTCGAGGCTTGGAAAAGTTATTTATAATAAATTCATAAATAGTTGTAAACAATTTGTATATGTTCGCGTATGAGTGGGTGCGCACGCACATAGGCTAGCATCTGGGAGGGTCCTTGTAGTTTCTTTCACAAAAAACTCACAAGAAGGGAGAAGGGGCCTAAAAAGCGAAATCCTGATTGGACAAAACTTTCTCCAAACCATTTTTCTAAGTCAAGCTCGACCGAAAATATAAAAAGCGTTGTCACAGGAAAATTTTCTATTCTCAAGTAGACCTCCAGGCTCAAGCAGACTGTAAAATTTTACTAGTGACGAAGTTTGCGAATTTTACTCAGTGTAACAAACCACGTGTTTTAAGATCTTTTTTAATTTTTTTGTACAAAAGTAATAGAATTTATTCACAATTTACATCATTTTAAAAATAGTTGATCAATCTGAAATAATCAAATTTCAACGGTCTTTTTAAACCAGGTACTGTAGTTTATTTTCTAAATTATCTGTCGAATAATTTTAAAATTCTTGCAAATGAACCTCCAGATAAATTGTGTCTGTGATTTTTCTTTTATTGTTATGAATATAACTTTTCAATTTTATCTGTGTATTATCAATTTCTTTATAGAAACCTTCCTGATAAGTTCTCTCACGATCTTATAAATATTGCGTGTATTTTTAACTTTTCGCTAAGAAAATTGAAAATTTTCAAAAGTTGGGGAGTGATTGGTATTACCCCGTTTTATGAAAGTCGAGTTTTTAACGGATGTTGACGTTTTGAGGTCCTAGGAAGCTTCTCCGATTTTATCATGGTTGGCGCCATTGTGAAGGACTTAATCGAAATTAGATTTTGGATACAATTCGTACTGATTCGGACCGATAGATTTCGAGAAATCTAAAAATTACCGTGACAAAATGTCAGAAAAATTTTTTTTCCAAGTGGCTTTTTAGAATAACCTTTAAACGGCTCGATCGATCATCTCCAAAAATCAGCTCTTAACCGTGAAAAACCACGTCAATTGACGCTAATCCGGTAAAAATCGGTTAATTCGTTTGAGAGATATCGTGAACGAAAGAAAACCGAGAAAAGTTTTTTTTCCGAAGTACTCTGAAATTTTTGGTTTAATCAATCTAAACTCGAGAATTCTTAATGAGGCTTAAAAAACTTCGCGGAATGCCGCCAACCGCTTGAAAATCGGTCTATTCATTTAAAAGTTATCGCAGTTTAAACATTGAAAAAATAGTGTTTAATCAAACTTCTATCAGACTTTTGAGCTCCAAAAGCTCAATAGCATTGAATAGCTATTTCTTTGAGCTCGGAGAGCTTAAAATAACACATAAATTGTATTTTTGAACCCGAAGAGCTTAAAAACGTCATAACAGTTGTAACAGGGTACATTGTTACCCCTGGTAGCTATCACGAACTGTTGTGAGTTCGATAAATTATCGACGCGACACCAGAGCGCAATGATCTCGGGCATTTTAGGTAGTAGGGAGAGGGGCGATGGGCCGAAGTGAGTACAAGTGAGTTGCAACCGGTGGAATTCAGAAGAAGTTGTACCACCGAACGTTTCGGACACAATTGAAAATTCAGGTAAATATCTAGTCGCACGTCTACTTAGTTGGAACGCGAGCGATGTTTTATAATTGTTAATCTATGCTAATTAATAATTTACAATATACTAATCTAATTGTACGTCTTGGAAATATTATTGCGGTTGGAAAGCAGAAAAGAAATCCCTGAGAATATCGAGAGCGACGAGGACGGCAGCAGAGCAAGGGCCGTAGTAATAGTAGGCGGGAAGAAGTTCATCGAATTTTGCAAGGTATCTGGTTATATCTCGTGGGCAAAAAATTGACTGTGGTTTTTACCCGGTCTAATTTCCCCTTCTGACTAGGTTTTAATTATTTTAGTTAATTTAATTGATTTTATAATTTAATTGATTGTGGTTAAAGACTAATTATTAGTTGCTAGAAAATTCTGTGGTCCGATACCCAGAAAATTATCGGATTGACCTTGAGGTGAATTTTCTGATAAGTTTTTACGCGTCGTTTTGACAATGGAATTTATTTAATTATTGAACTAATTGTGGATAATTTTCGGTTAAATAATTGAATTAATTAATTTAATCGTTTGTTAATTTTATAAGAAGTGGTTGTAAATTTTGTTACTAGGCAGTATAATTTTATTAAGCGTGTGAAATTTCAAGGTTACGTTAATAGCATCATTAAGTTCATGGGGTTGAAAATAATAAATAGTTGAAATTATTAGTTCGGTTAGATAAATTTTATTAAATTGTTTTAATTTTGGTTTGGGTTATGAGTGAGAGAGAGTGAGATAGTTGACGAGTAGCTTCAGATAAACGGTACGGTTTCCCCTCTATATCAGAAGTTACAATAAAATTTGGTCATTGGAAATACGGTACATTGGTAAAATAAATTGGAGGTCATGTGGTTTACATACCCGTGAATTAAGGTACGATTTTCTCTCTGTTTCGCGGGTATTAATAAAAATATTAGTAATTCAGATTGGAAAGTAATTTTATAGTATGCGTGTGAGAGTGTTTTGTAAAATAAATAATTGGTAACCACGAATTTATTGGTTCTATTAATTCCAGAAGATTTCCTATTTCTCTCTGCCCTGTAGATTATCTCTCATGTTTATTTCGGTTTCCAGGACACCGTTATATCAACCTGGTGGCGCCCTTAAAATTAATATCTAAATAATCTCAACGTATTAGAAATTGACATCTGTTTAATGATTAAGGCTGCTATTGCGCGGGATATTCTTTCCCGCTTCACAGCATTATTTTCAAATTTAAAAAATGCTAACCGTAATATGGACGGTGTGGCTTAATCTATACAGAATAAATGAAAGTGAAATTCAGTATAGACCGAATGCTCAAATGGTAGAGTAGCCGACATGTCATCGGAAGGTTCTGGGTTCAAATCCCAGTACGAGCTATTTGAATTTTTTCTCGCGTATTCTATACACTCAAATTAAGACGTTCCTCTCCTTAATCCTTCCTTAAACCTTTCCCACCAAAATATCCCGTTACGTGAATGTTGGAACGCTCCACGTAATAATTTTCCGTAACTCCTATTCTTTCCCGCTTCACAGCATTATTTTCGAATTTGAATTTTTGAATCGAAATTTAAATCGAAAGGATAACACGCAAAATCGTGAAGCGTTCCACATTTTTACAAATTCGAAAATTAGTGGGAAGTTGCAGGAACTGCTTTCAGGGATTACCATTTTCCAGATTTTTTTTAATTGTTCGCGTGGCACTAACTAACACAAACAATAATTTAAAATCATTTTTCCAAGAATTTGTTCTAAAAAATATTATTTTGAGGGATATGTAATAATGCATCCTATACGCACAGCTGCTCAGAAAGTAGTGAAGATGTTTTTTATTTATTGACTGTACTGGGCTTAGTGAGTCCCTCTTTCATGTTTGGTAGGTATAGTGGACTCTCTGGACAAGAATCTAGGTCTGATCAAATACATACAGGTAACCAACCACTAGCTCTGAGACTGTATGTGGTTGTGGTCTAGACCTAGTGAAAGCGAACAAAAATACCACCTGTTCGCTGACGTCATATATTTGATATATGTATCATCAATGTCTGAATAATTTAAAACTATAATTTTAGCCTAAACCCTCTTAAAGCAGAATTTGGGGGCACCAAAAACATTTCCCATTCTGCCTTGGGTTTACTATTATATATACTAATAGGAATAATAATCAATATTTTTACCTTGAGATGACATTCGAGGTAGAGTTGACGATTTAATAGCTGGCTTCGCAGGTTTTGTATCCGCTATTTTGTGTAAATCAAACAATACGTATGATTATTATCGTATGTTATGAGATTGTATTGAGAGTTATAAAAACATTTTATTTTCTAAGCTCGAAATTTCTTATGTGATATGTATCCTAATATGAACCTTTCATGTGAGCTCATATATAGCCTGATATGGGAATTAGCCGGATCAGGACATACATGAATATATCAAACTTAATGTAGCTTTATAAAGACATATCACACTATGTATAAAGTATCAGAAATGAAAAAAAATTTTAAGTAAATTGCAAAAAACTGCTAAGAACGGAAAAAAAATAGCAGAGAAAGGGATTTCCATAACTCTGAAAAAAAAAACAAAAGATTTAAATCGATTCAAAATGGCTCAAACCAATTATAAACGATTCAACTTGACAAATATATAGATATACATTATGCATGGGTTGAATTGTTTAAAATTTTTTTTTACTTCTCGCTAAAAAAATTGAAATTTTTAAAAAATTGGGAAGTCATTGGTTTCACCCTGTTTTTAGAAAATCGGGTTTCCATCGAATCTCGACGTTTCGAGGTCCTAAGAAGCTTCCCAGACTATTCCCGAGATAAT
>JZSA01003967.1:0-21922 GCA_000956155.1 Cotesia vestalis | reverse complement strand
GTGTGTGTGTGTGTGTGTGTCTTTCAAAACATCGCAGCTCTTTCCTGGTATTAGGGAGAACGCGAATCAACCACTCGATCTCTGACGCGTTGAGCGGAGCCACCAAAAACAGCAGTGGATCCAGAAAATTGACGTTGACGGATCCCTCCAGGTCCGAGAGATGAACGAACCGATTCAACCCAAGACCAGCTCATGGTTTGTGGCTTTGCTTCGGCATCCTCATCACTATCACCCTCACTTGAAACTTCCTCTTCCTTCGAAGACGTATCAAGAACCATGGGCGGCAAAATTATTCGTTTCACCGAAAGATCAAGAGGAGACACCTGCTCCTCGCAGATCGGCTGAGTGTCAACTTGCTCCTCGCAGATCGGCGGAGGACCAACTTGATCCATTTTCCGCCTATCATAAATGCACTGACTACAACAGCAGTCTGCAGAATGAAGTCCACTAGCAAGGTGGACAGCCGATACCTGGAGTGGTTCTTTACGAACACTCTCAACAGCGACAGAAACAATCTTGTAAGTTGAGGATTCCATCTTGGTCAACGGGAAAAGATGAACTGATGCTTTTCGGTGTAATTTTCATGTATTTATATGCCTAGGCAGAATTGTGAAACTCAAAATCTAATTCTCTACATCTAATGGCTAAAAGGGATACTTTCCCTAGGTACAAAAGAAAATAAGTTGTAAACTTAATGTGGAGCTTTTGAATTGTCGCATTAAAGACGACACACTAGTGAAAGCAAAGCAATAAGTATATTTCCTGATTTTCAATAATTTGAATGATAATTCATATTTAAGCTATGAGCATAAATTGAAGTCTTTGAGCCGTAGACAACTCTGGGTCCGAAGGTGTAACGAACGGATTAATTAAAATCATGAAAAACTCCTAAAATACGTAAACCAAGTACCTATTTCATAACCAAGCATGAAGACGTAAAAAATTTTATGGGTTTTCTAACGAAATCAGGCGTTGCCTTTCTAAAATTCTTGGAAAGACTGGGCCCGATCGCAATAGAGATGACACCATATTGTTACAGTTTCATAACCGGAACAAACCTTGGAAGGTGATCGGATCTAATTTTTAGATCGCATCATCACATGGGACAAATCATATAAAAGACCGAATTTTCCATCAACTAATCAGTCCAAGCTTACTCTTAGTAGTGCCCAGTTTCAAGTTTTGTTCTGATGGCCCAGTACTTGTACTCCGGTTCCTCGCTGTTAGAGAAGACCCTTCTAGTTTACCTGATACAACCTGAACCGGTCAAAAAGTTACCATAAACCTGAAGACATCCAATTTATTGCGGCCCGACTCTAAACCTAGATATTGAACTATCTGCAAGTTTTAAGAGTCTTACCACAATAAACCAATACTTTCAAACGGCACCTTGGAATAACCCAGAGGTTAGTTAGTTAGAATATACATATACACATAATATAGTAACTAAGTAATCAACAAAACTACCACTGTAAACATTTTGTATGAAACAATTATTTTCTTTTCTAATAAATTGAGTAAAAAGAGAATCATTATTAATTATTTTCCAAACTAAACCTGGTTGTATTCAAATTAGAGAAGGTCAAGTCCATTTTAGATTAGACAAACTTCTCTCGAGAGGTGATTACCGCCCGCTGCTTACTTTCACAATTTAAGTTCCCGAGTTGATATCTATCGCCACGCTTCTAACTCACTATTACATTCATATAGTAAAAGGGGCAGCAATAGAGTATCTGTATCTTTACCGTTTGAAATATTCAGGTACACGGTAATAAAAGAAGGTAAACGCTTCTTTTGTTATCTTTAGAACAACAATTACATAATAAAGATTAACTGTCGATCGTGACAGTATAATACTTTTTTTTTTTTTTATTTTTGTTTGAATATTAGTGCATTAAAAATTTCAATAAGTTATTAATTAACCCAGAGTTTTATAATGCATATAAAAAGAGTGAAAGTAATTAAATACAAAATTAAAAATATTTTTTAATTCATTTAAAGCCTAAAATTGATGTATATTCATTAATCAAGTATATTTTATGAATTAAATATTAAATGATACTAATCTATTTGGTTGTTTAAACAATGATTATACTTAACGCAAAAGTAACAAGAGTATTGTAGGTAATACACAAATGTAGAATTAACGAAAAACTAAACTTTGCGTACTGCCGGTCTCCCGGCGATCGGTCGATTGTTATCTTTTGTTCGTAGTTCGCAAGAGGCCCTTAGCCGACCCGGCATCAGTCGAAAATTATCGATCTCAGTCGATAGAGTATTATTTATTTTATGTGGTATCATCACATATATCTAACGTAAGATTTCGAAGGGGGTGGATGTTAACAGTTCAAAATCTTACTAATGCTTATCATGGGAGGAGGAGGGTTGTAAAATGCTTCAAATTATGCTTACGTAATTTATAAACAGTCTCTTATTACCATGCGAGATAGCGGAAATGTAAAAGATTAAAATGAATGAAATTCCTCAACCATTGAGATGTCAAAAAAAATTTGACCACTTTTTTCATAGAATTCGTGAAAAACATGTACAATTAATTTACTATGAAAAATTGATGTCACAAACCGAATTTTGATTAACAGCATAATTCTTTGCACTTTGAGCTAAGCAAATTTCAACTGTAACATAAGACTTTCAATGTGTCAATTATTACTTTTTTTTGGAAGAGAGCCACAGAAATATTAAAATGTTTGCACATTGAAAGTCACAATGAATATTAGCTAAAATAACCGCATGGATAAAAGGTACAGGCTATTTCAATGAAATTTGGAATCTGTGCAAGTCAAAACAATGCTCCAATTAAATTTCAAGTTTAAATAAAAAAAAAACAATTCTATCAAATACCTAGCGGAGCGGGTGGGTAACAGCTAGCATATATATATAAATCATGAATACAATTAATAACTATAACTCAATACTTGCCTGTATGTTGTGGTGAATGCTGTTTTGGTGAATTCATATCTGGTGGTTCATCGCTGAATGATACTGACTTTTCAAACGACACTGATTTATCTACAAAATAGAAATATTTTCGATTTTATTCTTTTTCATGTAGAGAATTCTTCTCATTGCTAGCAATAGAATTAACAATTAAATATCCATGTCGTATTACATAACAATGTGTTCAGAGAAAAAAGTAGGAAAACGGTTGACCCTGAAGGCCGTCCCTGCAACTTTCCGCCAATTCTATACCTAGGCACTTCAAATTTCACTCATGATATTTTTAAGATCTTCGATGGAACTCGAAATTCCGGAGCAATTCTGGAAAAATACGTTTTTCGGTTTCCTTTCGTTCACGATATCTCTTGGAAAAATTAATTGATTTTGACGGGATCAGCGGTAATTGACGTGGTTTTTCAAGGTTAAGAGCTAGTTAAATTTTTGAGTTCATCAAAACACCTCTTTGGAGGTAATTCTAAAGAAATCAGATTCAAGATCTATCGGACTGAATCGGCCAAATTGTATTCAAAATTTAAGTTTGGTCAAGCCTTTTCAAATGGCACCAACGCGATGAAACCGGTCCAGCCGTTCAAAAGTTATAAGCGGCTTACACACACACACACACACACACATACACACACATACACACACGTACGTACGCACAGACATAGTGACAACATCGTGGGGGTAGTCGGTTATGCTTCCTGTGACCTTAAACCGTCGGGATCTTATCTAAATTCGATTTTTGTAGAATGGGGTAAAACCAATAACTTCCCGATTTTTAAAAATCTTTCATTTTCTGAGCAAGAAGTTAAAAAACAGCACTAATTTACATTTCTTAAAGTATTGTTTGGTAAAAATCTGAAAATCCGTTGACTGCGCAGGCCCTAGAACTTCCTGCTAAGTTTGAATATGAAGTACCTTTATATGTGTTTTTCGATTAATATTTTAGGTTTTTACGCCAAAAGCATCGTTTTTTACATTTTGAGCACTTCGAAGTCGAAAAGTATTTATTAAAAAACTATAATTAACTTCTCGCTCAGAAATTTAAAAATTTTCAAAAATCGAGAAGTTATTGGTTTCACCCTGTTTTGCAAAAATCGAGGTTTCAACATATCTTGACGTTTTAAGGTCCTAGGAAGCCATTTCGAGGGTTCCCGAGAGAGTGTCACTATGTATGTATGTGTGCGTGCGTGTGTGTGTGTGTGTGTGTGTGTGTGTGTGTGTATGTGTGTAAGTATGTGACCTTCATATAACTTTTGAACGGCTCGACCGATTGAAACGCGGTTGGTAGCATTCGATTAGGTTCCACCAAACTTAGATTTTCTAAAACTTGAACCGATTCGGATGGATAGATTCCAAGAAATCTTAAGAAAACTGCAAAAAAAATTTTTTTTCAATGGTGGTTTTTTTGGAATAACATTTTAACGGCTTTACCGATCGATTCCAAAAACTAATTAGCTCTCAACCTTCAAAAACGACGTCAACCACTGCCAACCGCGTCAAAATCGGTTTATTCGTTCGGGAGATCTCGTGAACGAAAGAAATCGAAAAAATTGAATTTTTTAACAAAAAACTTTAAAATTTTATATCTGATCAATTCGTGTTAACATATTGTTAATAGTACTTAAAAAACTGCATCGATTGCTGCAAACCGCGAGAAAATCAATTTCCTAAATTAAAAGTTATAGCAGTTTGAAAATGAAAAAAATCGTTTTTCATCAAACTTTTATTAGACTTTTAGGCTCGAAGAGCTCAAAAGTATCAAACAGCTTATTTTTGAGCTTACAGAGCTCAAAATATGACAACAATTCGTAGAACTCGGAGAGCTCAAAAACACCGCAAAAGCGGCAAAATTGCAAGCGTGTAATAACTGAACTTAGCAGGAAGTTGCAGGGATGGCCTTTGGGGTCAACCGTTTTCCAAATTTTTTTTGAACGCGTCATTCGATTTTTATTCTCAAAAGTGCATTGGCCGCAGTTTTTTAAGATCAAAAACCGGATGTATGGTTTTATCAAGATTTTTCTGCACTTTTGAAATGATTTGAAACAACGAAAAAATTCAATTTTTTTTTTTGGTTTTTCTTTGAAATTCCTTCGCATTAGCTATATGGATCAACTCCCAATAATAGTCTGATCTAAGTTTCAATAAGCCATTTGGAATACCGTACCGTACCGTAATTCAATCGATTAATTTGTTTTGAAGAAACCGTACGAGAATCTTTTTTCACACATACATCTACAACCCCCCCCCCCCTTACACACACGGCTAGACAATTCAGCGGTAATAGTCAAAATGATTTTCTGGGACTTCAAAACCTGGAGATGATAACTTGACTTTTAAAAATTGGACCGAAATCAATAACTTCCCTTTAGTGGTAAATTTTTAATTTTCTAAGCGAGAAGTTAAAAATCTGGAAAACCGTTTATACTACAGGCCACTTCCAATCTATATACAACCAATGACCTAGTTGCTTACCCTCATTCAACAGACTGGTTCACAAATTCCTGAATGCCGAAATCACTGTGGGTGAACTCATTGCCAGTCTAAAGAAATGTAAACCGGGTAAATCTGTAGGTACCAATAGTATATGCTACGACTTTCACAAAGAGCTGCCTGACAACTGGCCGTATTACCTATCAGCGCTGTAAAACAAAATTCTGAAAACCGAACAGCTGCCGAAGAAGCGGTCCACCATTCTAATGAGTATGTTGCATGAAAAGAGCGAACAGAATGATCTTAACAATTATCGAAGCATTGCACTAACTAATTGCGTAACCCAAATTTTCACACAAATTATCTGCTCCAGAGTACGAAATTAGGCCATTTACTTAAAATTGATTCCTGAAGAGCAAGCTGGTTCTTGCCCTGGCAAGAGATGCGAGGATAATGTCTTCTGCCTACTGGCCGCACTGCAAACTTCGATTAGATTAGATTAGATTAGATTTCAAAATGACCCTGCTTCTGTGCTATTTGTTGACTTTAAACAAGCCTTCTATTCCGTTCCTCGTGGAAAGCACTAAGAAAACTCCTATCTCTGTCCCTGTGGATGGTACGGAGATGACTGAATTGGAACCGCGTGATTATTTCTTCGATACAGTCCGTACTGCGGCTCACGACGCCTACTCATGTCTACTGTTCCCTTTCTGCGGTTTTTTCTTTAAGAAGGCACTGCGTGTAGGCTGCAACAGCTGACCAGTTATCTTATTTTCTAAGTATTCAGGCTAACAAGCTCTTGGGGGAGAGCGTGGTGCCAATAGATTCTTCGGTGCTGCTTCTGTTGTCTTTTCACCGATCACACTCGAAGAATGTGTGTTAGGCGTCGTCAATTTTGTCTGGGCAGTATTTTCACATTGTCGTCGAGTGCAGTCTCATCTTAAAAAGATAGGCGTTGAAGCGTGCATGCTCTGTAAATAGCTGGGTTAGGAAGAAGTCTTTGTCCCCGTACCTCCGAAAAAACCAGACGTTGATGCTCGGGTCAGGCTGTCCATCTGCCCGTCTCTCCCGATGTCCATCGGTCTTGCCACTCTTAATGCGTTTCTGCCTTTCTCCTCATTCTTGCCTTCTCCATTTTTTCGCCACTGGTTTTAGTGTCGCGGAGTTTTGCTCTCTGGAACGCTAGTAGGTCGATGGGCACAGCTCCCGCAATGACCAACAGAGTTGCTTCGGGAACCATGCGATAGGCGCAGGCAACCCTGATAGCGCCTCGCCACTGCACTGCCACTGCTGCCATTTTCCGTCGGTAGGTTTTCTGCTTTAATATGTCTGCCCATATCTCCGATCCATAAAGCAGTACTAAATGGGCTGTTTCCATAAGAAATCTTCTATTTTTGGTTCATGGTCCAATCGTGCTGGCCATGATCCTTGACAGGCTAGATACCGTCTGTTGGCTTTTCTGCATGGACTATCGAGGTTTTCGCGAAAAGATAGTTTCTCGTCTATCATTACCCTCAGATAACGAGGGGCTCTTGTTGACGTCAGTGTTGTTCCTTCAATGTCCACAGCGAATGTCATGACTGGTGATCACTGCCACTGTATTCTTCGGATGCAGTTCAGTCTCCGATCATGTTGGCAATCCTTGGAGTCACCAACGAAGTATCGAGGATGGATTCTTGGTACCCAGGTCTTCTATAGGTCGTGGTGGTCCCGGTATTCAGCACTATGAGGTCGAGTCTAGCCGCGACGTCAGCAACCCCGTTACCTCGGGTGTCGGAGAAAACAGTGCCCCATTCAGCCAATTTAGCGTTAAAGTTACCAGCTACGATGACTTCGCCGTCGAAATTAGTGATCGCTTCTTCTACATTTGCCATTTTCTGTTGGAACACACTAATCCCTTTATTTGGTGAGATATAAAGTAGGTTCTGATGGTCACATGAAGTAGGTTTTGATGGTTCGAATCCAGACAAAAACTGCTCCATTTTCGGTGTTGCTGGCGGTAACGTTTTTTGTGTTCCCAATCCAAATTGCTGCCGTGCCAATTTCGTCTACGAACCATGCTTTATCTTGGAGGTGTAGATATTGCTCGAAAATGAAGCAAACGTCAATCTTCTCTTCAAATACTCGCTGGCGAAGTAAGTTCTACGCCAACGCACATCTATTCAGGTTTCCTTGTAGTATGCGCGTTATTTCTGCCCTCTCGAAGCTTCGGCAAGTGCGGTGCGGAATGCCTTACAAGCCTCGGAGCCAGAAATATGACATAGGTCATCTTGAGCTTCTTTGTCCAGTGTGCAGAGGAAGCATTTTGACTTTTCCGTGCAGTTTACGGACTTGTGGTTTTCTCCGCCGCATTTATAACAACACTTGCTTCTGTCAGGTCCCGTTCAATAGACTTTATGTCTACGCCACTCTCTACAGGGCTTACCTTGGCCTTGATTTCCTTCAGGAAATCTGCATAAGTTTGACCTTCTACTGGTTGAACAAGCACAGCTCTAGTTCTTGTCTTTTTCCTTCTCAATTTTTTAGAGCTACCCTTACTTGGCTGGTTTTGGGCTTCAGTAGATTGAGCCGCTGGCTCCTGTTCTGTTTCCTTCTTCTTCTTATACCGAGTCACTTTGAAACAGGTATCGTCCCGGGCTGTCTTTTTTCTGCTTGCTTGTCATTTACTGAGGAAGGGCTGAGCATGGACAGCTGTCTCTTCTTATTGTTGTCCTTTTCTTGCTGTGGTGATTTCTAAGGAGTGACCAAAAGTGGCTATCGTTTTGTGATCATCCACGGAGATGTTCGTGTGGATGTCGCGAACGTCGTTGGTGATTTGTTGGCTAGCCTATATGCCGTACCAATGTATTAAAACACTAAATTTTTATTTATCTTAAAAATTTTATTACCTAGGCCACTAAACCTCGCGGATAAAGAATAATCGCCTAGATTTCTTAAAAATTAGGATTCGCTGCACTGGGATATTCCGCTCCCGTGAATTAATGATTGTCTTTATTTTTCGGAAAATTAATTATTTTAGGACAGAAGTTTCCACGTGTGCCCGTTAAGTTGTTTTAAATACTTATAATTTTAAACTGCAAAGATGGCCCTTTGTCCTTAATTGACCTTTTGGCTAGTTGTAGATAATTATGCGAAATAGACGTTGGTAGTTTTATAAATAAATGTTGATCGGCGACAAGAATTACAATAAACTTAACTTCATTTCACTAAATCAACACTTTGAATAAACTTATAATATCTCGGTAACGAAATACAATAAACTAGTTGAATAGATGGATCACTTATACTTAGGGTTATGAATACTTGATTATTATTAATAAACGTGGTAATATACGCTTAACGCAAAATAATAATAGTGGTAGAAGTAATATAAACTTATTAAGTTTAATGTTAAGTTTATTATTAATATATAATAATACTTATTAAGTTTAATATTATAAAGGGACGGGTTGATTTCGTCCCTTGGTCACCCCTTTATTTAAGTTTAAAAATTTAAGGGTGCCGCTGGAATTTTTATCACGGTTTCCAGAACCGGTCCAAGCAAGAGAGATATCACAGGGTCGAGAGAAATTATGAAAGATTGACATAAATAACAACAATTAAATTTAACAATAATTATTAGTTTATTTTCTTAATTTTACACAATTAAATTTTATTTTAATAGTGTTCTACAAACTTAAATAATAATAGTGTTTTATTGAACTTTTATCAGACTTTTGAGTTCAAAGAGCTCAAATGCATAGAAAATATATCTGTTTGAGCTTGGAGAGATCGAAATAACACATCAATTATATTTTTGAGCTTGAAAAGCTCGAAAAAATCCGTGCAAATTTAAGCGCCTAGGTATCAATTTAGCGGGAAATTGCAGAGATGGCCTTCAGGGTTAACATTTTTCCTAATTTTCTTTTCTTAATAATCAACCAAGAATATGGTCGTCTTTTGTTGTATGAATGGTTTTTAAACACACATTTGGGGTCGCACAATCGGATATTTTTTTAGGTACACTTGAAAATACATGTATGTATTGCATAAGCTAGTTTGAACAATATTTAATACTCGCTAACACCGGTAATTACAAACAATCATTTTTCTCCAATTCAAATTTTATATTCATTATATTTTTGAAATTAATCATTTTGTTTATATTTTTTGTCTACGGTAGACTATAAAATTTTATTGTATACCCAGCGAAGCGGGCGGATATCAGCTAGTTGGGAATATAAACAACAATTTTATTATATCAACTAGCAGCGAAACCCAGTGTTTCTCGGGTTAAAATTAATCGCATGTTTAATGACTCAGCAAAATATAACAACACATTTATTAACGTAGTATATGTATGCTATTAAATATACGGTGTACGTAGAGTATATATAATAGAGTAAAGTAATTAACAAACTTACAAATCAACAGATCGCTTCAAACAGTTTTACACATTTCGGAACTTTCTATATCATCCGAGAAATTTTTAAAATTTTCTCGAACATTCCAGACCAATTGTTATAGTTAGCACTCATTTTAAAATATCAGATCATTCCAGAACTTTTTAGAAAATTTGTGGTCGATGACAACAGTTTTGGAACTTTTTAAATTAATCCAAAAATTTTCTAGAACTTTTAGAACATTCTAGATTTATGCAAACATTTTTACATATTTCTAGATAAATCCAAAAATTTCTAGAATTTTCTAGAACATTCTAAATTAATTATAATAGTTTGTACTCATTTTAGAACTCTCCAGATCATTTCAGAAATTTTTAGATCTTTCTTGAATATTCTCAATCGATTACAATAGTTTGCACTGATTTTAGAACTTCCTAGAACATACCAGATCATTTATCATAATTTGCACTCATTTTAGAATTTTCTAGATCATTTGAGAAATTTTTTTAACTTTGTAAAACATTCCAGATATATAATAACAATTTTACATATTTTAAAACTTTCAATCCAGAATTTTTTGAGTACTTTCTAGATTATTCTAAATCGATTATAATAGTTTGTACTTATTTTAGAACTTTCTCAATCAATTCAAAAAATTTTAAAACTTTCTCAAACACTCTGAATCAATTACAATAGTTCGCACTCATTTTAGAGCGTCATAAGTCAGTTCAGGAATTTTTAGAACTTTCTAGAATACTCTACATCGATTAAAATAGTTTGCACTCATTTGAGAATTTTCTAATTCTTTCAAGAAATTTTTGAAACTTTTTAGAACATTTCAAAGCGATTACAGTAGTTTGCACTCATTTTAGAACTGTCTAGATAATTTCGAAAATTTTTAGAACTTTCTCGAATATTAAAAATCGATTACAATAGCTTGTACATCATTTTAGAATTTTCTATCACATTTAATCAGATCTATTGCGATAGTTTGAACTTTTTTCAGAATTTTCTATTACACTCAATCAGATCAATTGTAATAGTTTGAACTTTTTTTTAGAATTTTCTAGATCAATCGGGAAATTTCTAGAACTTTCTCGAACATTATGAATCGATAATAATAGTTTGCTCTCATTTTAGAATTTCTTAGACTACTCCAGAAATTTTTAGATTTTTCTAAAACATTTCGGAAACTTCTAGAACTTTATGGAAAATTCTAGTTCATTGCAGAAATTTTTCGAACTTTTTCAGAAGTCCCTAGTACGCAGCTCTGTACTGTAGCTCTTGTCATTCACGAGGTGAATGCAAAAAAACGCGAATTTCATCAAAAAATTAAGTTCAAAGGCTCAGTACTACCGCGCCGGTTCGAGTTACGGCTCAGCCGTAAAAGACAACTTTGTAGAGAATTGAATTTTGAAAAAAATCAGTCCATGGTCGACACGATGCTATGAAATGCCACTGAACTATAGAAAATTGAAGATTAAAAAATCAGAGTTTCTGTGTTTTTTAATCGGAAATCTTTACATGCCTGGGTCGAGTTCTGAATATTAATATTAAGGGCCCAAACTTTCAGGAAATTTTTTTTTGGATACATACGATAAAATTTCACGATGAGACCGTAAAAAAAAAAAATAGTTAAAAAAAAAGCACCGTAGTATATATATATATATATATATATATATATATATATATATATATATATATATATATATATATATATGTCGGATTAGCGTTGGGTTGAGAAGGGCACATGCTATTATTATTATCTTGAGACATTTTATTATTTAAACACAATTTCTAGATGACGCAAATATCGTAAAACTTTATTAATACACAATTATAGTTTCTTGTAACAATGTTTTACTTATGCGTAGCACACACACACACACATACACACACAATGTTATCTAGTAACTACACTAAAAGTATAATTTAATATTATTATTTAATTATTAACAATTATAATTTATTTAACACACTGAACTAGCAATATGAACAATATTAACAAATAAGATATCGTTAATGTTAAACGTTAGAAATAATAAAACGACGACAGACTTGGATAAGAGAACGAATCCACGGTCAGAAGGACAGCAATCAGTTATCGCTCACTGTTCAGAGAGAACTGACTATTCTCAAAACTTATTTTCAATCCGTAGCTCTTTCAGGTAATTATTCTGAAAAAAATGTACAAGCTACGTTTTGCAATTGTACATTCCGAAGATATACACTTGGGTATTGCTGTCCCTTGATCGTGGCTACGTTAGACCAGCAGATGTGATCTTTCGAACCCGAGCCCACCGTCATAAAAGACTTAAGGAATATTTAACTGAAATTTCCTTAGCGGATTAAATCATAAAAATTAAAATTCTAAGTTTTATTTTCTAGCTATAAACTAAAAGTGCTCAGGATTTTCACATCCCTTGGGAAAAACCCAGCTATTCTTATCTCCGACATATATATAAATATATATTGTGACGTTATTTTAACGACCGAGGTCTATGTAAAATGAACGTCACTAGCTCCAACGAATTTTGTGTATTTTTAAGCTGATATTTCAAGAATTAAAGAAAAATGTTTTGTGAGTTAAGTGAGTGTTGATGCCGAGTAACGAAGTGTTATAGTTCTAGAGTAAATTTAGAAATCTAATGTTACAGTTGAGATTTTGGAATTTTTGAGAGAGTAGAGTCAGTTTTCGAGTCAAGTTCTGGGAAAATATTAAGGTCAAGTTATTGAAGGGTTTCATTGAGTTATTTTGAGTTTTGAGTTTTGAGTTCTGAATTTTAAGTTTTGGGTTTTGAGGCTGCAAAGGACGTGGGTAAGTCAGCGTTACCGCGGAGCGGGACTATAAATCACCCTGTTTCGTTTGACGTTAGACGCCAGTCTAACCCTTTGATACTTCCAGGTGGAATTCTTAGGTCTGGCCGAGATGCCAGCGCCCCAATGTAGAGGAACATGACGAAAGCATATGGGATCAGTTCAAGTTACGTTTACGTTCATGTTAAGTTTTAGTTCAAGTTTACGTTATCTTTCAAGTTACGTTTTTGGTTTCGATCCCAGCCGTGGTCAGTTCCTGGAGAGCATTCACCAAAGGAATATCCGTACTGTGAGTCTTAGTTGTTTGATTAGCGATTAATATATTTGGGAATTAATTGATTATAGAGATTTTAGATGTGAGTGAGTCATGTTTAAGTAGAGTCGAGTTTTGGACTTCGTAGAGTTCAATCGCACAGTCGAGTCTGAGAGTTGCCGCTGATCACTCCAGGTGATCGGACGTGCGTACTGTTGCAGTTCCAGGTTAAGATTTTAATCTTTTGCGTTTTATTTTGGGCTCCAGAGATAAATACTGAGTTTATGGAGTTGAAAAAAAAAAATCATTAGTTACTCAGCATCGACATTGTTTATATCAGGTATGAGATCATTCTATTTATTGTAATTTGAGTGATAATAATTGAGTTTTTAGTCGTAAGATATTAGATAGCTGTTCTATATAATAATTTAGAGTCCGTTGACAGATTTATTTGAGATTATTATTCGAGTTGTTAAGATTTGTTTATTTATTTGTTTTATTTTATAAGAGTAAGGGTCTATAACAATCTATTGTAACAGGGTAAAATTACCCTAAATCGAGAAGTCGTCGACGGAGTGCCACGGAAATCAAGAAAGACCGATCCCCGGAGTAGTGACGAGACGAAGGAAGCCAACTACAACTAGGACTTCATCTTCAAGCAGTAGGTGAGATCATCGTTTTATTCGTCAAGGTATCAATAATTACTCTGTGGGAAAGAAGTGGACCGTGGTTCACCTAATACTCGGTTTACTTCTCCTTTTAATTTATTAATTGGATCATTTAATCGACAATTATTTAATTAATCAAGATTTGATAATATTCGTTAGTTTGAACTGAGAGATTTTCATAGGGATCTATACCCGAGAGTCATTCAGTCCACCTTGAGGGATAATTTCTTTCAATATTCTCAGTGAGAAATTTTAATTAACTAAAATTAATCTACTAAATTTTGTAACAGGGTAAAATTACCCTAAATCGATAAGTCACCGGAGATCGATAATTGTTCGACATAGCACTGGCGCGTCTCGATCTTTGGGCCTAAAGGGAGAATAGGAGGGGGTAGTTTTGGGTTGATATAGGTGAGCCGTGCAGTGGAAAAGGTAGAAGTAGTGTGACCGCCAGACATAGTGCCACGGAAGTCCAAAAGGACCGATCCCTGGAGTAGTGACGAGACGAAGGAAGCTAACTACAACTAGGACTTCACCCTCGAATAGAGAGTTAGGTCATCGTATTATTCGTCAAGGTATCAATTATTACTCTGTGGGAAAGAAGTGGACCGCGGTTTACTAATACTCGGTTACTTCTCCTAATTAATTATCAATTGGATCGTTTAATCGACGATTATTTCATTAATCAGAATTAAAACATTTGTTAGTTTGGATTGAGTGATTTTCCTGGGGGCTTATACCCGAGAGTCACTCGATCGACCTTGCGGGAAAAATTTAACAACTAAAAAATTAATCAATTAAAATAATTAACATCTAAAATATTCACTTTATTTATTGTTATAATTTTGATAATAATTAAGACAAGAAAAAGTGATTAATTTGGTTGCTTGAAAAATAATCGACAAACTTTTTACTCGTGGAATTTTCAACACCCAAGGTCAAAGGCAACTAAACTAGCGAATGTTCTAGCTAACAAAATTGAAGGTTTCGACTTTTGTCGATTTGTACAAATTGGAAAATTATTCAGAATTTATTGAAAATTATATTAGGATTTAACTATTGAAATTATTTTTATATTGTAAATTATTTTTATTTATTAGTTATTATTTAATTTATTTTGGGATTAAGTCCGTGGACTAGATAAATTAAATTTTTTTGAAAATTAAAAATTAATAGCGTGGAAATTAAGTCCAAGAAATTAGTTAATTCTTATTGGAAATTTTCACTGAGAAATCTAGTTATAACTAATTAATCGTCAGTTTTATATTAATTAATTTTGAACTTGATTGTAAAAATTATATCGTGATTAATTTAATTAGCAAAGGTTAATTCAAAGTGTTAAGACCTTTTGTTTTAACGATTATGGTTGTAACATTAAGATCACGACATTCAAATAGTAAGGAATTTTAATCTAATAATTTCAATCTATCTTAACATTCTAAACAAAAATAAATTAGCAATCGGAATTTGTAATTGGATATTAGTTCAAGTTATTTGGAAATTGATCGTTAATTGAATGCATTGTTTCATAAAAATTCTTATGATTAGATATTTCAATGGCAAAATTTTAAGTTCTAAATAAAATTAAATTAGCATCAATTATAAATTTACAAATAAAGTCAAATCAGTAGTGTTAGTGTAAGACAAGTGTGGGTTATGCGTGAGTTGCAGAGTATCTAGGTCTACGTTTGGTCACTGGACTGTAACTACTGTAGCTTGAGCGGGTTATGAGAGTGTGCTGCAGAACATCTAGGTCTACGTTTGGTCACTGGGCTGTTGTTCTGTAGCAAAGTGTGAATAAGCTGCAGGAGTATCAAGGTCTACGTTTGGTCACTGGGCTGTTACTCCTGTGAGCCGAGTCAACGACCCCTGCATACGATTGGTCTCTGTGCGGGTGATTAAAAGTTTAGCTTGGTTTGTTTAGTTTGTTAATAATAATTTCACGTGTAGACGCCTAAAGGGGCACGTGTTAAAAATCGACGGGTAGACGCCGAAAAGGGGCTCGCCGAGAATAAGGATATTGTTAAGTGTGGGTAGTGTGTGTGAGTGAGTAAATTTTGTTAACTTGTTATAAGTTGATATTCTTTAAGTTTTTATTGTTAATAAATATTGGCCAATCTTGTTAATTAATTATTTATTATTCAACAGTACCTTCCTCCACTCTCTCTACCCTAAGATAAAAATTCTCAGCTCTGGACCGGTTCCAGGAACCGTGATTAAAAATCCTGGTGGCGCCCTAATAATTATTGTTGTTTGTTAATTTTGTTAGTTATTTATAAAATTGATTAGGGTCTAACCTGAACAGGTAAAACTGTTACAATTTATTTAACATCTGAAATTTGTTTCATTGATTGTTATAATTTTATAAACAATTTATTCAAAAAACCGAGTGATTAATTTTGATGCTTGAAAAATAATCGACAAGTGTTTTCTCGTTGAATTTTTGGACACGCGTCGGTAGATATTTTTGCGTCGCAGTGATTCAAAACACCTAAGGTCAAAGCAGCCAAACTAGCAAGTGTTTTAGAGTCTAATTTTGAATATGTCGACTTTTGTCAATTTTTGTGAACGAAAATTTTTGCATGGAATTTTCGGTCAAAATTATATTAGAAACATTGATTGAATTTATTTTTATAATGCAAAATATTTTATCACATGTTAATTAATTGATTTGAACTTAAGTTCGTGGATTTTAGACAATTTAAATTTACATTTATTACTGAAAATTAATATTTATCAGCGTGGGCATTAAGTCCAGAAATTTAGTTACTTCATGTTGAAAAATTTCACTAATAATTTTGGTTATAATTAATTTTCATTGTCGATTTTTATGATAATTTCGAATTTAATTAATAAATTTATTATTGAGATTAGATTGATTATCAAATATAATCTTATAAAATTCCGGAAAGGACAATTACTATTTCGGCAGATTATTAAGACCTCTGTCTACATATTTTAGTCTATTAATTCAAGATACGAAGACCTCTTGCAATTAAATATTTATTGCTGTATTATTAAGACCACGGCAATAAATTAGTTAGGAATTTTTATCCAGGAAATAAATTAGCAATCGGAATTTGAGAATATTCAGTTCAAAGTTATTTCGGAATTTGTTTGTTAATTGGAAAATATTGTTTAATTAATAACTAATGATTGAATATTTTAATCAAATAATTTTAAATCAAATTAATTATGATCAATTTTAAATTAATAAATTATAAAACTCTTACATTTGTGGGTTATGTATGTGAAAATTAGTATGGGTAATGTGTGATAGAGAGTGTTAATAGTGTTAAGTTGGTCCTGGTTAGAGGCTAGGGTTGAAAGGTTTGGTTCTGGTTAGCCGTTAGTTAGGCTAGACGATCTCTGTCGTACTGCGGCCTTTCGCAGAGTAATTCAACAGTTCTGGTTAGTCGTTAGTTAGCCTATAGTTTTAAGTTGATCTTGGTTAGCCAATAGCTTGGCTATAGTTTTAAGTGATTATAGTGTGTGTGAGTGAGCGCTTAATTTGTTATTTTTTATTGTTAATAAATATCGATATATTGTTAATTACATTTTTATTATTCAACAGCACCTTCCACCACTCTCTCTACCCTAAGATAAGATTTCTCTGCTCTGGACCGGTTCCAGGAACCGTAATAATAAACCTGGTGGCGCGCTAATAATTATTGTAGTTCGTTGTTAAATTTTTAGTTTGTTTATTAATGGATTTGGGGCCAATTGGACAGAAAAGCAAAACTATTACAAATATAAAAATTTATCAAGTGAAATAATTCTAATATAAAATTCAATAAATTCCGTTGTAACAATATTCAAATATGAAAATCAACAGAAGTTAGCGTTCTTAAAATGGACGCCAAATATTTGCTAATTCTTTAGTTCTGACCTTGGGTTCCTGGTTATCTACGACGTAAAATATCTACCGACGCTTGACTAAGAATTAGTAAGTAGACATTTTTCGGTTTTTTTCAAGTGTAAAAATTATCATTAGTATTACCCAATTAATTGATCGATGTCACTATTCATACGGAAATGGATGAATTATAAATAATTATTTGTCCGGCTATAACAATAATTTTTTTTTTTTAATTTTAAAAATGTTATGTAAAACATTTTTTTTTATAACTTTTATCTTTCTATATAATATTAAAGACCGTCAAAATTTTTCGTTGTCCGTAGACCAGATAAGAAGATAACTAGAGTTCATGTCCCTTACTTAGATGCTCAGTCTGAGACCTCAATGCATTTAAGATTATAAAACCGGAACAAACAAATAAATAGAGTTAAACATTAGGAAAAATATCCAGAGAGTTCAAAGGTATTTCTTAAATACATTGTGGCACTCAAACTCAGACTGGGAAATTTTTATCATTATATTCTCATTACTGTCCAAATATTAGGCATAGAAGATAAATAGTATGAGTCAAAAAAAATAATAATTTTATGATAATAAACAAAATTTCTTAAACAATCTTTTACAATAATTTTAGTTAGATAATGTCTTGAGAATAATAAATAATTCAAGGTAAAAATAATAAATAAAAATTTCAAATTGAACAATTAGTAAATGTTAAAAACCAAAAGTAAATAAATTAAAAGTTACAAATTAATTATTAAAAAGAATTGACTAATTGTTTATTAAAATTTTTATCGGTCACAAAAAAAAATCATCCGATTATTGATAAAATCGTTCGAAAAAATTGTTTTAAATATTAAATTAATTTAAGAAATGTTAATATTTAAAAATTTCCATATGTTAAACAACAAGTAACATCAAAATTTCTGTGTGCATTTGTGTGTGTATAGATGCGTCTATACATTACCATAAGTGTACCAGTAAGTGTATCGTTGTACAATGTGTAGGAGGTAAAAGCATACAAGTATAATAGATAACTTGTGATCTATACTTGTACATCAATATACAGGGAAACCGCCACCGCAGCATTTTTCCGGTGATAATTGGTTATTCAATTCTCCCTCCAATTGACAACCGAGGACCCGTAAAAATCTCGGACCCGGGAAACTGCTGGGTGTTCGCTCTCTCGTTGTCCTGACGTCCTAGTGTTAACATCATGTAAAGTTTTAATAAGTCTTCATAGACCACGTGTAAATCTATCGAATAGAAGTTTGAAATATTGTAGAAGTAAAGTAAAATCGTAAAGTGAAATCAACTAAAATTATATTAAGTCGAAAAGGTTCATCAACTTTTATCAGGTATAATTTGAATTATTTAATATTTGTGGATTTGATATTATTGTAGAATCGTTATATGAAAGAAAACATTAATCTTTAACCACTGTGTAATAGTTATAATAATTGTAATAACTTTAATTTAACTAAGATTATTATTATTTTAGTTAAACAATATATATATTAAAATTACTCATTGTTTAATTTATTCAACAAACCTATCATTCTGAATAAATATAAATTCGGAAGTTCTCGGTCTATTAGCCTAACACGCTAGGACCAAATACTGAAACTGTTAATTATTTCAAATGTAAAATTAATTAATTATCATAAATTAAATAATTTTTACATAACAAAAACTTATTCGGACGAGTAGTACATCTTGTTAAACTGATATTATTCGTCCTGCATTTAAAAAAAAAGAACTTAATGATTAATTATTGAATTTTTATTTAAAAAATTAAATTTTTGATTTCTAATAATTGTACAATAATTTTTTTTTAGTGCTTTTTTTTTATAGAGTCAGAATTTCTTAAACGGGCCACTAAAAATTGACTATTCGATTTTGATATATCTATGAGTATATTTTGGTAGTTTTATAGGTTGAAAGTGATACCCTACGATGATTTTTGAAAATTTCAATTTTTCAAAAATTTATGATCGAGTAAAAATTTCGAGTACTTTTTTATTTAAATTAAAATATATCAGTGAATAATTGCTGGATTTTAATGAAACTCAGTTTGTATGCTAAGGAATAGCAGATGAATAGAACAAAAATAATTTATATAAAAAAAAAAAAAATTAGGAAAACGGTTCACCCTAAAGGCCATCCCTGTAACTTCCCGCTAATTTCATACCTGAGCGCTTAAAATTGTACTTATGACATTTTTAAGATTTTTGAGCTCAAAATATAATTTATGTGATATTTTGAGCTCACTGAGTTCGGAGAAATAATATCTTGATGCATTTGAGCTCTCCCAGCTCAAAAGTCTGATAGAAGTTTCATAGAACACTATTTTTGGTTTTTCCAATCGCTATAACTTTTGGATGGATCAACCGATTTTCACACGGTTGGCGGCATTCGACGCTGATTCGGCACTCGACTCCATCGAGCAGCATCTCGAGATCAACCACGCCACCTCCGACCTCGGTGGTGTTGTTGGCCATGCCAAACCTCGTGGGAGTCTGCTCGGTAAACACCCGAGCCCCAGACTTCATAATCTCGGCTGCGAAACTTCCAAACGCGGTGGTCTTGGCTCCGCTGTCAATTATAGCAACTCCAGAGCAACCATCAACTTCGATATTGATCATGGGTCGCGCGCGCCCACCGCGTAATGACCAGAAAGAGCTATCGAAGCCCGAACCATCGTTGGAATCGTCTTCTAGGCATCGATCCCCTTGAAGGATACCTAGATCCGTTGATGTTGACTCGATGACGTCGACAGTCGCGTCTAATTCGCACCTGCCCTTGTCTGCGTCTTGTGCCGCGTGAACTTCTACCTCAACGACGATGACATGCGGCTGTACTTCACCATCATCAGGTTCGGTGATTGATTGAGGCATAGGTATTGGGCCGTCGCCTACTGGGCACGGCCCCCCTGGCCATTTTTTGGCCCTTGAGGTCGACGAACGGGACATTGACAAGTAGCTGCCAATACCCCAGTTGTACCACATCTCGGGCACAATTCCTGCCGAGGACTGGTACAATACCACGCTAGATGATCTAGACCCCCACAGTTGAAGCAAGAGTTCCTCTTCCGAAGGGTCTCTTTTTGATTCCCAGAACTAGTTCCTGAAGTTCCTGGCTTGGGCTGCGTGCTTTGAATATTATCAACCGCGGCGAGCCCTTCTCCCGCCGTAGATGTCGCCTTAGACTTGACTAAGGTGGCCTTAGCCTTGCGCTGCGCAGGTTTCGGGGACCTCTGTTCTTTAGCCTGAACACTAGGCGTCTGCGACTCTTCAACCGCGTAAAGGGGTAAGTGCTTCTCCTTGGGCGCTTTCACCCCGCTCGAATACGCACATTCCGCCACGTATGCTTCACTACGAGGTGGTGGTGCGTGATACAGCTTCTCCTTACGCCATCTTTCCTCCTGTTTAGACGCTGCTGCGATCAGCTCAGCAAACGTATGGTGCTTGCCGGGTGGGCATTTGTCCCAATAGGCTGGGCGCAATCCGCGTTGAGCACGTTTGACCTGATGACGTTCACTTGGTGGTTTGTGGAGCCTCGAATATAGGCTCCTCAAGCAAATAAAGTACTCAGTGGCACTCTCTTTCTCGCCTTGAGTCCTTGCGCGAATGTCGGCCTTGATCTCGTCCTGCCGACCACCAGCAGGGAACCACAACTTGAATTCGGCTACGAAATCATCCCAATCACGCCATGAGTGACAATGCGCCGAGACCCACGTGGCTGCCTGGCCCGTGAACAAATCGGTGAGTGTCGACAAACGATCTCGTCTGCGAATCGCAGCACTTCGAAATTTGACTGACAACCTTCAAAGAAATTCATCACCAGTCATGCTGTTGTTCCCCGAGAACTTGAGCTGCCAATTCCGAGCAATTGCACCATAATCGCGCTCTCTAGGATATGCATGTGAATGCCTGCGCGATCGCTGACTGCCATGGCTAGATTCCGAAGTCGTAGATTCGGATCCCGAGTCGCTCGACCCTGAACCCGATCGAGGAGACCTTTGTGGATGGCTGCCATCTTGTGAAAACCTCACGAATCTAACCGAGGGCCTCGCGCTGTCTCTCCCGAAAGGACTGACTCCAGGCCTTCGATTTGAATCTTGCCTCGCCGATAACGGAAGATTTGTGGACCCTCGACCATCGCCTCTTGACGCGGATGCTCCAGGAAGCACACGACTTACCTTGGCCTGTGCCTGAACTACTTCTTCGACCTCGTAATTCCCTCACAGTACCCAGGTCGCTCACCCCACGACCTCTTAGGTACCTCCGAAGGGCTCGTTCATTCATGTACTCTGGGATTAACTCCTCGCGCGGGGGTATTTCGTCTAACTCGACGTCCCAACGTATCCCAGGCACGCCAATTCGTAATTTATGATAGCGGTTTAACCTATCTACCAACACGTCATACTCCCCAATAGTCGATAGACCAAATCCGGACAACACTAGCTTTAAACGAGATGGTGGGAGCTCCAGCATCAACGTAATTTCCGATGTCGGCAAGCTCTGGCTCTCCGATTCGGGCTGGATGC
>JZSA01003966.1:0-26615 GCA_000956155.1 Cotesia vestalis | reverse complement strand
TAATAACAACAAATCATAAACGATAATTGATTAATTCATATCATAACAACAATAAAAAAATTTACCAAGTGTCTTACGTTCGCGCATGCGCGTTTCTGTTCTAGTCGAGTCCACTTTTGGACCACACTTTAATTAAGGAAATAAAATATAAAAACTCTCTTTCGGCGTCTAACAACCCTCTCATAAATTATAGAACAAATGTAAGAATTTATTTCAATAATCAGAATGATGATTATCGATATATTAATATTTTTAAACTTAAATCAAAACTTAAATAATAATGTCACACACTGGGGTCAGCTAAACCAGCTCCCAGTATGTGGTGGACCCTGGCGGCGCTCGACTCAGCAACCCGCCCGGGAGAAGATGACGCGGGGATTCAAACCAAATTCCCGTGACATATTAACACAGGATACAAAGACCTCTTAGTATTAAATATTTATTGCTGTATTATTAAGAACACAGCAGTAAATTAGTTAAGAATTTTAATAAGGAAATTAATCTCGTTAGGAATATGGATAATGAATGAATAGAAAATTTATTCAAGAGAAAATTTGTTAATCAGATTTTAATTTGAAAATAAAATTACATAATAATCTTAGAAAAATAATTAATAAAGTATGGAAATATTAATTAGTGTGTTTGAATGATAATAACTATATTGTGGGTGTGTATAGAAAACTGTGGAAAATATGGAAAATTGAATACTATGGAGAAATATGGAAAATGGAGGAAAATAATTACAGTTAGAAACCGCGGTATGGTCGCTCCATAAGAGGGTGTCGTCGGGCATAGCAACTTTGATAGGAAACCGTCTTATAAACGGGAATAGGTCCTAGGATTAAGTGTTAATTAATTGTGAGGGGATTCTTATTATTGTAAACGGGGTTGGTTAAATAAATTTCTTGAAAAATGAATTTCTTTGATCATTTTTGTTTCCCTCCTAGCAATCTCTCACAACCCTGCAGAATTTACTCTATGCTCTGGTCCAGTTTCTGGATGCTGTGTCTAAGAATCCTGTGGTGCCCTAAATAAATTAAAGGGTGACCAAAGAGAAGAAGTAGACTTGTCAAAAGAGTTTCATCCCGTTTCATCTTGTAGCTTCTCTAAAAGAGAAAATCTATCGAAAGTTCGTCCGAGCTTCCTCTAGGCCCCGCTCACCATTAATTATTTAATTATAATTAATTCGGACGCAACATAATAAAACACGCTCGATTGATTTTAATATGATGTATCATTTAATTTTTAACTTCATACAAATCTTGTTAAAAAGACGCAACACGATTACGCGGGTTTGTGTTAGCATATTTTAGAGAAAACACACATTCAAATTATGTTGATAGTCGAGAAAGATTTGTCATAGACATTTTTGCAACAAGACATTTGTGACTGAGATATTTTTTCACCAATATTTATTTCTAAGGTGTTATTATTGAGATATTATTGTCTCGAGACGTTATTTCTAAGATGTAAAGAGGGGTCACCCTCGGCAGCAACAGGCCCTAACAGATCACATAGATCTCCAACGAGTTCCAAGGACTCCCACGGGGCGAGCGGCCCTTCAAAAATCCGAAGTAACTTGATGCCCCGCCGCAAATCCTATTAACAAAACAAAAAAAAATTTTTTTCTCTCTCTTTATTATTTCTCTTCCCCTCCCTCTCCCAAAATTTTATTTTACAAAATTCTCTAATAAAACCTTACCTGCTCCCCAAACACGGGAGTTGCATACTTGAACCAAGTTATCAAACCATCGTAGCATCTGCCACAGATATACATTTTCAAAGTCGTTTCACGACGTTACTACGCCGTCACGGAAAGACTAACTGCAACACTACTACTCTTCTCCATACTGACTTCAGACACTTTGCCACGAGTTAAAATAATAAAAGCCTTGCTCATCTAAATTATAAAAGCACGTTAGTGAAACCAGATTTAACGTGACCCCAGATGACTAATTTTGAACTGTCCCGCTCAAAAAAGTGGCTCCCCCCTATGCTCGAAAGTGACAAATAACTAATAGTCATACTGTGACTGATAAACCAGTAATTCTGAAATCAGAGCAGCGTGGAAAATTTAAAATAAACAAATATATTAGTTAAGTCTTGGAGTCGAAAAAAAATGATTTTCAGGGAAACCATAAAATTTAAAACACAATTAAAACACACATCAAAATGAAAAAACATAATTTAATAAAACAGAATATTTTTGTTAAACTGTCACAGTGTCTACTCACTCTGGTATTTCCCACCATGCCTAAACAAGCAAGCGTTGGAGGTCTCGCCAACTGGCGGCACCTCCCGAGCGAATTATAGAAGATAGTATTTTAAGATTCAATTTTAAGCTTGAATTATTAATTAAAAATTGTTATTTTCAGCCCAGAAGGTAACGGGGATGGTCGCCGATGGTAAAAACCCGCGAAATTGAGCTTTCGAAACATTTAATTAATTTAATTATTTATTTTGGTTTGATGAAATGATCGGGGCTCGGATGAGCGGTCGACGAACCTAAGTAGACTCGAGGCCCCCAGCCTGGAGCGGACGAGTGTGACGCTCGTTTCTAAATTTGTTTTCATCTCAACTCACGTTTGGATTGAGCTAATTAATCAATTAATAGGTAAAAAAAAAATGGGTGCGTGTACTAATGTACGCGCGTAAGAAGTTACACTTCTTTGGCATCATTAAAAAATAGTTTTTAATTGCATGCAAATCATTAATTACAATAAAATAATAGAACGATTGGAAAAGGATAATCAACAAGTTCAGTTTAAATTTGAAAAATTAAATAAATAAATATTTATTTTCTTACATTAAGTCTAACATATATTGTCTTATTATTAGAATTGTATTTTTAATTAAATGATATCCACTTCCATAGTATCTTCCGGTAATGTCAGAATCGGAACTTCAGTTATCAGTGGCTTATGATAACTAAAATATGATACGAAAAGTTTTGTATTAACAGCGTTGAGATATCGTGCAAATACAGCATCTATGGTAGTGATTATTTAATATTTTAAAAATAAATTTAATAATAAATTTAAAAATCGAATTCAAGATTGGTCATTTTTAAATATTTTTTTCCCCTCCGGGCGTAAAGCGTCAACTTTAACCCCGCTGCGCTAAACGAAGTTTCCGCTTTACGCCTTCGCCGGGGAAAAAAATAGTATACACTCCTCGGGAAGTAAATAAGAAAGCCTCAGATCACATGTTTGTTGACCTCTTCTTCGCCTCGGCCAACAATTGCATGTGATCTGAGACATTTCTTACTTTTCTTCCCTAGGGGTGTAATATACTATTTATTGATTTCTTAATTTAATATTCACTTTTCATTTTTATCAAAAAATTTTCATTAAATTTATTTAGTTATTTTTATAAATATTTATTATTTATTCAATTTAATAGCAAATATTAAAAATTAATATTATAATTTGATGATAAATTTTAATTTTTATCACAAACTTTTCATTAAATTTTTTATTAAATTTATTTCTTTATTTTTTAAATATTAAATAACCAATAATAAGTATTTAACATTAATAATATTTAGTGTTAATTATATTAAATAAAAGTATTTTAATTTATATCAATAAATAATAAATACGGATAGTTAACCTCAATTATATTGGAGCACTTGAAAAAGTATATGAGCACAATTTTTTTCACTAATATTCACAAATAGTAAGTAATATCAATCAAAATATTCAATTTAAATCACTACTGAATATAATTTATTAGCACATATATAATTCGCACTTGAATAAAACTAAAACACGTGTTGTGAATGTATAAACTAGAAACATGTAGATAAATATTATAAATATGAAAACAGTGATCAAAGGTGACGAGCGTACCAACATGCGCGACTAATATCGAGGTTCAATTTCTATTTTGTTGGTAGCTTTTTTTTCGAGACTTAACGAGCGGTTCAGCAGACAGCTTCATACTGTTAATTTTGTGTCACAGATGCGCGCGCATCTTAAAATTTCACTCTCATCATTTTTTCATAACGCGCCTAAAGAAGTATAACTTCAAAAAAATTAGGAAAACGGTTCACCCTAAAGGCCATCCCTGCAACTTCCCGCCCTGAAACTTTTGAATAGATCAACCGATTGCCACGCGGGTGGCGGCTTTTTTCGGTTTTCTTTCGTTCACGATAACTCACGAACGAATCAACCGATTTTGACTGCACTGGCGGCGTTTGACGCGGTTTTTTGATGTTAAGAGCTGATTGATTTTTGAAATTAATCGGTGGAGCCGTTTAAAAGTTATTCCAAGAAAACCACTTTTCGAAAAAATTTTTTTTGTAGTTTTTTTTGCAATTTCTCAAAGTCTACTAGTCCGAATCGGTTCAAATTTTTAGAAAATCTAAGTTTGGTCAAGCTCTTCCGAATGGTGCCAACCGCGATCAAATCGGTCAAGCCGTTCAAAAGTTATAAGAGGGTTACATACATACATACACACACACACACACACACACACACACACACACACACACACACACACACACACACACACACACACACACACACACACATACATACAGACATACGGACATCATCGCGGGAATAGTCAGGGAAGCTTCCCAGGACCTTAAAACGTCAAGATCTGATGAGAACTCGATTTTCGAAAAACGGGGTGAAACCAATAACTTCCCGATTTTTCGAAAATCTTCGATTTTCTTAGCGGGAAGTTAGAAATTGTAATTATCAAAACGAGCACACTTGTAGGAGCCGGCTCGGGTTACGTCCCGTGGGGGTAAACTAAAAATCCTTCGGTGGAGCTCGGACTTTTGAAAATAACCGGCGGTGGTCTGAGGTGACAAAGAGTGCTTCGAGAGGGCAGGTCGATAGCCTCGTGCCGGTAGCATACTGCCGACCAAAAAATGAACAGTTAGTCACAGAAGTGATTGAAAAGTGTAAACACTGCCGTGTTCAGGCATTTTTCTTTTTTCTTGAATTTAAGCTTCACGGTAGTGATCAATTTGATTTGAATTGGACCCTTCAGTCACGAAGTTGGTTGAAATATTTGTAAGTCCTTGAGAGTTATTCCACCGGGGAAATTACCGAAATCCTTCCGGGCGTGAACCGCCGCCATTTTCCATGTGGTTAGCATTTGGTATTTTCTTTCGCGACAAACTATGTTGTTTCGCAATAATTAACAATTATCAACCAAACGTGGGTTTATTGTGTATAAATATTAATGAGAGGCAGCCTCCCGGGGAATTCCACGGCGGTTGACATCCCATTTGCGTCCTGTAGCTCGTAAATTTTTGAGATCCTTTTGTTGGAAATTCACGTTGTTATGATTATTATTGCGCCAACGTGGCAATACCTGTAGCTTGTGCCACTATTACAGATATTTTGTTTTGAGGATTATATTTATCGTGATTATTATAATCATTTTTGCTAAACGTTATTATTGTGTCGCAATTTAGTTATATTGTTTATATTATTAATTATTAATATGAATAATAAGTGAATTATTGATTATTATATTATCATTTATATTATTTGTATTAAATTGGAAAGATTAAAGGCAACTTTAGTATTTAAGGATTATAATTTTGAGAAAATGCAAAATTACTATACCAATTATTATACAAATTATTAATCGAATTATTATACAAATTAATAATCAAATTATTAAGCAAAGTATTATATGAATTATTATACCAATCATTCAAATTATTAATATACAAATTCTAATATTATAAGCGAGTTGGGAAAATCCCATAAAGGAAATTTATTTTGTTAATTATTACTAAAAATTGATTAGCCCACAGAGGGATTCGGTGATTTAGAACCTCTAAGGCCTGTATATCAATAAATTCTTTTCTATTCTAATTTTATTTTAATTTCTTTGATTTTGTTTAATGTATCCTTTGTGCTCGCTGTCTTAATCGTCCTTCACCTTCTTTATTTATTTTCAAATTCTACCTAAAGGAATTATTTATACAAAGAGATTTAAAAAATTAGTTTATAATTAATATTGACTATTTAATAATCAACCTAGCATTCCGTTTAACTTTCTCTGACATTTTCATTTCTCTTTCACATTAATTTCGGATCGTTAATTGATTGCTCGGCGCGGCCCGTGGGTTAATTTACAATTTTGGTAATGATATGTAAAATATGTTTTTTTATAACTTTTATCTTTTTTATATATTATAGATTGAAGACCGTCATAATTTTTCGTTGTCCATAGACCAGATAATAAAATAACTAGGGTTCATGTCCCTTACTTAGATGCTCAGTCTGAGACCTCAATGCATTCAAGATTGTAAAACCGGAACAAACAAGTAAATGGAGTTTTAAACATTAGAAGAAATATCCAAAAATTTCAAAAGTATTTCTTAAATACATTGTGGCATTCGAATCCAGACTGGGAAATTTTTATCATTATATTCTCATTAAACAGAACATTTTTCCTTTTTACTGTTCAAATATTAGTCATAGAAGATAAAACAGTTTGAGTCTGAAAAGTAAAACTTCTTAAACAACGTTCTAAAATAAAATTAGTTAGACAACGTGTTGAGAATAATAAATATTTCAAGTGAAAAATAATAAAGAATGACTCAAATTGAATAGTTAGTAAATAAATGATATGAATTAATAGAGTCAAATGTTAAAATACATAAGTGAACGAATTAAAAGTTACAAATTAATTATCAAAAGAAATTGATTAATTGTGTATAGTTGTACAGTGTATAATTGTACAGTGTATAATTGTGCGGTGTATAGTTGTGCAATGTATACAAGTATAGTACGTAACTTGTGATCTATATACCCTCGCGGTCCTGCAACCACCGTGGATCCACGGTGAAACCACCCCATCGTGGACCCACCGTGGATCCACCGTGGTTTCGTGACATTTCACCACAGTTGATCCACAGTGTATCCACAATGGATCCACCGTGGTTTTTTCGTCGTTTTACCGTGGTTTGACGCGAGATCTTGACATGAATTTTTTAGTTGAAATAGTGATAAATGAAGACGTTTCTAAAGATCTAACTCAAGTAAAAAAATTTTTTCCGTAGTTTTACCGGATGAAAACGTAAAATAAATTTTTGTACGCGTGTAGTTCAAATAGAAAAATAGAAATTCATTGAATCTCATTGAGAACTGAGATCCCTCGCGGTTTTAGAATCACCGTGAAATCACTGTGAAAACCCTGTGCTCGTGTAAGCACTGTGTAAATTGAAAGAATTTCATTGTGATTTCACCGTGCATTTGTCCCATTCGTACACGGTGTTTTCGCAGTGTTTTCTCGATGAATTGTCGATGTTAACACATCGAATTCACGGTGATTACACAACCCTCATTCACAGTAGTCACACTGTGAATTCACAGTCGTCACACTGTGAATTCACAGCTGTAACATTGTGAATTCATAGAAAATAACATAGTGAATTCACAGTCGTAACATAGGCCTGTCCATGCCTGTTCATATCTGAAGCGTTAAATACCTCAGGCTTGTTCATCCCGGAAAAAAATGATCAGACCTGACCATGCCTGTTCATGTATGATCAGGCCTGAAATTGGACCTGATCAGGCCTGTTTATGTATGATCAGGCCTGAAATTAGACCTGATCAGACCTGTTCATGCCTGCTCATGTTTGATTTTTTTTTAGTTCTATTTTTAAAATTAATTTGTTCCGTATGACGCATCAATTTCTATCCCCTTAGTAATTTTAAATGTACAACTTTCATTGAAAATATCAGCTTAAGTATAAAGTTTTTGATATTCTATGCGAAAACGATGATTTTTAACTATGATTTTTGACGCAATGACACAAAATTTCTTACTGTCTTCCAAGGAATATGCGAAAAACAAGATCTTGAGTATAAGTTTGAGTTTGATTGCGTGCAAATACCAAAATAGATTAATTGATATCGATAGGCGATAAGTCCTTTCAAGGTGTCTGTTATTATCTTAAGCTACGCCTTGGTTCATTGCTGTAGTATGAAAGATTGCTGAATTGTAGAACATGTAGAACATGTAGAACATGTTAATGGAGCAAAAAAAATACATAGCCGTTTTAAACAAATAACTTTGATATATAATAAATTATTAACATTTAATAAACTAGGCATAGTTAAATTCCTTAACTGTAAAGATAAGTCATGTATGAAATTTAAATTACTTGAAGTAGTTTGAAAGATACTTCTAAAGAAAAGATAAGTTGTATGGTCAATAGATAAAGTAACAGTGTGGAGGGCGCGGCGTCTACGGTTCGAATCCCCACAGGCACAACTTTTTTTTTTTTTTGGATTTTTTTTTGGTGGAACCACGGTGGATAAATGTCACGAAACCACGGTGGATCCACGGTGGATTTATTGTGGTTTCAAGACCGCGAGGGAAACTTGTACGTCAATATACAGGGTAAACCGCCACTGCAGCATTTTTCCGATACATCCGAAGAGAGGGTAAGAGACTCTGAACTTCCGGTATTAATTAGTTATTCAATTCTCCCTCCAATTGACAACCGAGGGCCCGTAAAAATCTCGGATCCGGAAAAACTGCTGGGTGTTCGCTCTCTTCGTGTTTTGACCTATCTAGTGGTAACATCATACAGTTTAAATCTCAATAGACTACGTATAATTCTATTTCTTTAAATATAACCAGTTGTAAAATAAAGTAAAATTGTGAAGTGAATTAAATCAACAAAAAGTAAAAGAACAAGTTTCACTAATTGTATCAGGTACATTTTTAAATAACTAATTTGTAAATTTTAACATTTTGAAACCGCATTATATGAAAGAAAATATTAGATTTCGCCTTTTTGTACTGTTTGTAACGAATTTGTAAATTAACCAATTTTTAATTTGAATAATATACTTATTAAATTTATCTAACGAACTATTTATTTAATCAAGCCTATCATTCTCAATAAAATAAAATTCGGAGTTCCTAGTCTATTAGCCTAACACGCTAGGACTAAATATTACAATAGCTCATTTAAAATAATTAATTATCTAAAAATTAAAATTAATTTTTACATAACAGTAATTTTTAGAAAATTATCTGGCGTCCAACGGGGTTCCTGACTTAGTCTATGGGTCATCGGGCCTTTTTCATTTTTATTTCAAGGCGAGCGTACTTTATTCTACCTGGCCAGTATCTCCGCCTCTGGTTCGAACTCTTCGACGGGGAAAAATGCTGTTACAAAACATATTTTAGTAAACTAATTATATAATAAGATTCAGTTATTTTTATATATATTTATACATGTCAAGGATAAAATTGCACTCAATGACAAAAGATTAAAATTTTGTTGTTAGAATAAGACTAATAAATATTAATCTATAGAGAAAAAATTAAGCTCCGACTTTTCACTGAAAGGGAGACACCTATATTTTCAAAAGCAGAGATGTCGAGGCACCCCTTCTTTGGAGGGGGGAGGGGTGCTGTTATATCCGGCATTGCCCCATATAACACACAGGGTCTTTGCCCTATCGACGAAAAGTGCAGCGTTTGCACTTTAAAAGTTTCGAAAATCACTCGGACAACACCTCGATTAAGAATTGAGCAATGACAAAATTTAACTCCCTACTGAAACTCGCGACCCGGATGTATATAAACACGAAACACTGCGGGTCACTTGCTCAGTCTTTTATTAAAGAATACGAGGAAAGGTATTCTCGTAGAACCTGTGTGTGTCCTTGTACCGCGCTACGTACGAGGCAGTGTATAGCACTAGGTCCCTTACACAAATTCTAAATTCACTCTTTTCTTATTTGATTTTTAAATTATATCTTCTACGAACCGCACCAGTGGGCTCTCCGATTTGTATCGAGGGGCCTCGTTGTCCGTAGTGATACGTTTTATCTAGATCATAACCTTTTCGTTCCATTATTCAATTAATGCCAGATCTAAGTGTTTGCTGGAGTCGTTACTCCTGTCTCGAACTCACAATGAAACATTGCTAATCATACAACATAGTTATGAGTAAATATTTCGTAAAGGAAATATTATGCATTGAGTGCATTTTGCCCCATAAGGCCAATAACTAAACAAACATTTGAATTCCGAATATCGTGGTATTTATCATTTATAAAATAAGTTCTTGAGCCTCTTCCATCACATCAACCTCAACCACGAGGGGAAGAAGAGAAGCCAAAATCAAGGGTTTACCAACTGCCCAGATTTAAAATTAATCATAAGCAACACTAAAAGACGATCGGAAGTTCAGCAGTTAAAATCGACTTCCCTCTCATTTCGTTGTTGGGAAACCCTGTTTACCAGGGAGCTTCCGAAGATCCACAATAAAAATAAAACTCTTGAAACTTTTCTACAAGAGAAAATCTATCTAAAGCTTGTCAGAGTCTACTCCAGGCCCGTTCTACTATTAATTACTGACTTATAATTGATTCGGACATAACAAATTCAAGATACGAAGACCTCTCTTGTTATTAAGTATTCATTGTTGTAGTATTCCACGTAGTAGTAAGACCACGGCAATAAATTGGTTGAGAATTTTATGTCGAAAAATGGAATTCATATTAGAATTTATTTATACAAGGAAGATTTAGCGAATTAGTGAAGGGTACTGTCAGGAATAGTAACTATGATAGAAACCGCTACGTAGATGCCTGGGTTGGTGTTGCAAACGGGAATAAGGCTTAGTTTCAAGTGTTGCTTATTTTGTAAATGGGGTTTTATCATTTTAAAAGGGGTTGGTTTAATAAAATAATTGTTAAAAATGAATTTCGTTGAATGATTTTTGTTTCCTTTCTAGCAATCTCTCACGACCCTGTAGAATTACTCCATGCTCTCGTCCGGTTCCAAGAACCGTAATAAAAATCTTGTTGGTGCCCTTAGTTAATTTGTATTTGTTTACTAATTCTGGTTAATTATTGGGGCCAATCTGAACAGGTAGACCTATCCGTTCCAAATTTTTCTAAAATTTTTGGTTTGATCGGTTTGTATTCTTGCCAGCCGCAAGAAAATCGGTTCATTCATTCAAAAGTTATTGGGGTTTGAAAATTCAAAAAATTCTGATTTATTAAACTTCTATCAGACCTTTGATTTCGAAGAAATCAAAAGCTTAGAGCAGCTAACTCTTTGAGTTTGGAGAGCTTGAAATAACATATACATTGAGACACTACAAAATGTTCCGACTTTATCAGCCTGGCGAACTACCCCGCGAAATTTTCGTTACCGACACTAGCTAAATTAATAGGTAGTCCCGTGATGTCACAAGACAACACGAGGAGGGGAAAACGGTCACAAACCCCAATACTTGAGCGGTGATCGACACTTCGATCTATCCCCCGGTGTCAACCACCACGCTAGATTTCCGAGTCAATTTACATATACTACTATTACTACTATCAGGTGACTACTCACCAAAATTACTAAAATCTATAAAAGTCTATTATTTAGTTAATAAGTTTATATTATTCCTACTATTATTATTTTTTTGTGTTAAGTAAATAATAATACGTTCATTATTAATAACTAATTATCCATAACCTTAAGTATATATAACCCATTTATACAACTAATTTGTTGTACTTTGTTACTGAGGTATCATAAGTTTATTTAAAGTGTTCATTTAGTGAAATAAAGTTAAGTTTTGTTGTAATTTTTTGTCGCTGATCAACATTTATTTATAAAACTACCAACGTCTATTTCGCATAATTGTCTACAACTAGCCAAAAGGCCAATCACGGACGAAGGACCATCTTTGCAGTTGAAAATTGTAAGTAATTAAAACAAGTTAACTGGCACACGTGGAAACTTCTGTCCTAAAATAATTAATTTACCGAAAAATAAAGACAATCATTAATTCATGGGAATGGAATATCCCAGGGCAGCGAATCCCAATTTTTACGAAATCTAGGCGATCATTCCTTATTCGCGAGGTTTAATGGCTCGAAGAGCTCAAAAAGGTCATAAGTGAAATTTTAAGCGCTTAGATATGGAATTAGCGGGAAGTTGCAGGGATGGCCTTTAGGGTCAACCGTTTTCCAGATATTTTTTTTTGAAGATGGCGGATATTAATTCAACGGCGTTTGGCATTAGTAAGTTGAATAATAACAATTACTCAGTCTGGCAGTTCAAGGTCGAGCGGTGACTCAAACGTGAAGGGACATAGAAGTCAATATCACCCGTAAGGCCCTTCGCAGGCTATGAAGCCATGAGTGTATAGGACACAAAAAATGATAAAGCTTTGGGCACGATATGTCTCCTCGTAGAAGATGCCCAAATATCGCACATCAGGGACCATACCACAGCCAAAAGAAGAATTGGATGAACTCAAAAGTTACCATGAAAAAGCAAGTGAAATTAACAAATTTACTCTCATTTTAGAGCTTTTGCAGGTGAGATTTCAAGAGGACAATGATTTGAAGAAATATATAGCTAAAATTCAAGCATTGATTGTCAATTTGACGTCACTCGGTAACAGAAGCGAATAGATAACAGGGTCGAATTTGGCCCTTGGATTCTTTTGCAGAGTATGCCGTCATTGTATCATACCCTGATATCAGTATTGGCATCTAGACCCAAGGGCGAATTTACTATGGATGTAGTCAAGGCCACAATAATCGGATAATATAAGAGGCGTAAATGCTTAAGCAATGCAGATGATTATAATACGACATTAAAGGTAACAACCAGCAAAATAAATAATGCGTACGTAGAATATTTCTTTTGTCATGAGTATGGTCACGTGAAACAAAATTGTCCGAAGTGTAAAGATTGGAAAAAGAGGTTCAAGAAAGCATAATGAAGAGTTGAAGAGAAAAAAGGCCAAAGCTATATTGCAGGAAAATTCAGACAGTGACGATAGTAGCAGCACAGAAACTGTACTGGATCACGCATACGTTGCTACCAAAGAACGCGATAAATTCAGCTGGATTTTAGACTCTACTGCCAGCAGCTACATCATGCACAATATTGGGGCATTCGATAGTGATTGGTGGGACATTTGATCCTAGAATTCTATAAAATATAAGCTACAATTATGTGACTGAAATTTATAGTATAGTAAAATGTATCTTATAATATAGAGGAATAATAAATTGACAACATCGTTTTGTCAAAAACCTCGATTACTTTTTAAGTTCTTCGTAATTATCGTTTGACTGAGTGTGACTGGTGGGACATCGAACAATCCTTCTATCTTGCCGCGGTATACTTGAACTCGAATTTCGGTTCGACAACTAAGCTTTTGAAAAATACATCTCTCTCAAGAGAAAATTTATCCTACAGACATTCAATATTATAAAGAATTAGACTGATTACCTGCGTTAGGAATGATGAAAAAAATTTTTTTCTATTGTGACTGATGGGACAGGCATTTGTGACTGGTGGGACAAGTACAAAATTCGTACATAAATTAGTTTATTAAGAAGCTTTTATATTATTCCAAACTTAAAAACATTACTGTTTATATATTGAACTATTAATTATTTAGGATAAATAAAGAAAATATTAGAAGAACACAAATAATGGATTAAGCATGCTGACAACACGATTTCGATAAACTTAGGTGTCAATTAATAGAGAGCATAAAATAAATTTGTTCTTAAAACTTTGTAACAGGGTAAAATTACCCTAAATCGATAAGTTACCAGAGATCGATAATTGTTCGACATAGCACTGGCGCGTCTCGATCTTCGGGCCTAAAGGGAGAATAGGAGGGGGTAGTTTTGGGTTAAAATAGGTGAGCCGTGCAGTGAAAAAGAGAGAAGTAGTGTGACCGCCAGACCTAGTGCCACGGAAATCCAAAAAGACCGATCCCCGGAGTAGTGACGAGATTAAGGAAGCCAACTACAACTAGGACTTCACCCTCGATTAGAGAGTTAGATCATCGTATTATTCGTCAAGGTATCAATTATTACTCTGTGGGAAAGAAGTGGACCGCGGTTTACTAATATCCAGTTACTTCTCCTAATTAATTGTCAATTAGATCGTTTAATCGACGATTATTTAATTAGTTAGAATAAAACATTTGTTAGTCTGGATTGAGTGATTTTCCTGGGGGCTTATACCCGAGAGTCACTCAATTGACCTTGCGAGAAAATTTAACAACTTAAAAAATTGATCAATTAAAATAATTAACATCTAAAAAATTCACTCTATTCATTGTTATAATTTTTATAATAATTAACGCGAGTAAAGTGATTAATTTTGTGGCTTGAAAATATAATCGTCAAGCGTTTTACTCGTGGAATTTTGGTCGAGCGTCAGTACAAATTTTGTCGCAGTAAATTCCAATACCCAAGGTCACAGACAACCGAGCTAGCGAATGTTCTAGCAAAGAATTCGAATATTTCTGCTTTTGTCAATTTTTTATAATTTAGAAAATTATCACGAAAATTATATTGGGAATTAATTATTGAATTATTGTTGTATTGCAAGTTATTTTATTCGTTAATTATAAATTAATTTATTTTGGAGATTAACTCCGTGAATTAATTAAATTAAAATTTGTCAAAAAAAATCAAAATTAATAGCGTGGACAGTAAGTCCAAGAAATCAATTATTCTTTAGTAGAAAAATTGTCATAAGAAAAATTGACCATAATTAATTGATTTACGTCATTAATTTTATATTGATTGATTTTGAATCTGATTGTAAAAATTATATCGTGATTATTTAATTGTCAAAATTTAATTTACTAATTATTGTTGTATCATTAAGGACATGACTATGAGTCACTAAAGAATTTTAATCTAATTGATATTTTTAATACCGAACCAAGATTTTATAATCGGAATTTGAAATTTATTGGCAGTCAGATTAGTAGAATTAAAATTATAAATCGTAAATTTATTGTTTAATCAAAACTAATGGTTGAATAATTTAATTAAGTAATTTTACTCAATTTAATTAAATTCATTTTTAAAATAAAATTTATAGAAATAATTCATTGCAAGTGTGGGTTATGTGTGTGAAGATTAGTGTGGGTCATGCGTGATAGAGAGTGTTAATAGTGTTAAGTCAGTCCAGGTTAGCCGATAGTTAGGCTAGACGATCTCAGTAACACTGTTGTCTTTGTGCAGAGTAACTAATTAGTTCTGGTTAGCCGATAGTTAGGCTAGACGGTCTCTGTCGCACTGCAGTCTTTGCGCAGAGAGACTCGTTGGTCCTGGTTAGCCGACAGTTAGGCTATAGTTTTAAGTTGTCCTGGTCAGCCGACAGTTAGGCTGTAGTCAAGAACTTGCTAATGCTGAATGACTTTATGGCATCCCTTGATCTCAAAGACGGCTACCTGCTGATTCCGGTAAATCGGAATAGCAGAAAGTATTTAAGATTTATCTTTAAAAATCAAATTTACCAATTTACTTGCCTACCATTTGGTCTCTGTACCAGTCCGTTTATTTTCACAAAAATAATGAAACCTGTTATAAATATATTGAGAGAAAAAGGTTTTTTAATAGTAATTTATTTAGATGACATATTTTTTATCGCGAAAAATTATAACACTTGTCGTAATAATGTTTTATGGGCAAAAGCCTTTTTAGAGGATCTCGGCTTTGTAATTAACGATAAGAAAAGTTGTTTAGAGTCTACACAAAAGTGTAAGTTTTTAGGGTTAATAGTAAATTCAGTAGATTACACAATTGAATTAACTGATCAAAAAAAAGAGCAAATTAAAAATTTACTGATTAAATTCGAAATTGAAGGTAGATATAAAATTAGGGAAATTGCAACCTTGTTGGGTGTTTTGAATGCCGCTTGTCCAGCAGTTGCATATGGACTATCTCACTGCAAGAAGCTAGAAAGAGAGAATTTCTAGCTCTCATTTTAAACATCGGCAATTATGATAGTTATATGTCATGATCAATCAATCTCAAAGAAGATTTAAGCTGGTGGAGCGAAAATAGCCAAATTAGTCAAAATCCTATCAGAACATCACAATACATGATCGAAATTTCATCAGATGCGTCATTATCAGGATGGGTTGCTTTCTGTAATGGAAAATCGGCGAATGGCTGTTGGAATGATAAACAAAAGAAGCTGTTCATTAACTATCTTGAGTTATTGGCAAGTTTTTATGCTCTCAGGTCTTTTGCCTCAAATTTAAATGATTGTGAGGTTTTACTAAAACTAGACAATACAACAGCGATATCTTATATCAATCGAGCTGGTAGTGTTCTATTGCCAAGACTCAGTAACCTGTCAAAAGAAATCTGGGATTGGTGTGAAACTAGAAAAATCTGGATTTTTGCTACCTACATTTCATCAAAAGATAACTTTCATGCAGATGCAGCTTCTCGATTGACTAATATAGATACTGAATGGGAGTTGTCTCAGAGTGCGTTCAATTTGATAACTAAAAAATTTGGTCCTTTTTCTATCGATCTATTTGCCACATATGAAAACAGAAAAGTAGGAAGATTCTGTTATAGATTCCCGAGTCCAGAATCTTTTAGAGTTGATGCGTTCACGATTTCTTAAAAAAACGAAAAAATTTACGCTTTTCCCTCGTTTGCCCTGATCACACCGGCCCTTAAAAAAATTTATTACTGACAAAGCTGAAGGTGTTATCGTAGTACCAAACTGGCCTACTCAGCCCTGGTATCCGTTACTCCATTCGTTGCTCAAGGATCCACCCTTAATGTTTAAGCCGAATCAAAAATTATTGATTTCTCCTTGCAGATCAAAAACCCATCCTCTATCGAAGACACTTTCCCTGGCAGCCGTATACTTGTCAAGCAAAAGTATCTGAACAAAGTACTTTCATCAGATGCTGCGGATATTATGCTAAGCTCCATAACGGAATCTACTCTCAAACAATATGAGAGTTCACTCAAGCAATGGTGGTCTTTTACAAAAGAAAGAAATTATAATATCCATAGCACTGATGAATTTAAAATAATAGAATTCCTAACTTTAAGATTTAAAACAGGATGTAAGTACGGGACTTTGAACTTGGATAAATCTGCCATTGCACTTATAACGCATGAAAATCTCTCAGAAGAAAAATTAACAAAGCGTTTCATGCGAGCTATCTTCAAGAAACGTCCTACTCGAGCAAAATACGCCACTACGTGGGACGCAAATTGCGTACTTAAATATATAGACACAATGCCGGATATATCAAAATTACATATCAAAATAGTATCTGGAAAATTAGTGACATTAATGATTCTTGCCACAGCTCACCGTTTACAAACAATGGCTTTGATTAATATCGATAATATTAAAATATCTGAGTCGGGAATAGAAATTAAAGTTCCTGAGTTAATTAAGACTTCAAAGCCGGGAGCTTTTCAACCCAGCTTAATTTTGCCATTTTTTAAACAAAGACAAAGTGTATGTGTTGCCAAAACCCTACTCCAGTATTTAGATATGACAAAAAACTTAAGAGGTGAACTTAAAGGCCTTTTTATCTCAACTGTGAAGTCATATAGAGTCGTTGGTGCTCAAACCTTGGGGCACTGGGTTAAAGCATTTTTAGAAAAAGCGGGAATAGATACAAGTTTTGGTGCATATAGTGTAAAGCACGCAGCTGTTTCAAAAGCTAATGCCAAGGGAGTGGATATAGATACAATAAGACGCACAGCTGGATGGTTAAAGAACTCTTCAACATTCGCAAGATCTTATAACAGACCAATACAAAGTTTAAATGAGACATTTGCACGTAGTGTTATTTCTTAAAAATTTGTAATCTTTCTGCACACAAAAAAAAAAAATTAAAATTTTATTACAAACTTTGACTCTAAACATCTACACTTGTAATCATCGAGAACGAGACGTCGTAGCATAATGAACCGATCAACCGAGCTCGCCGAAGGCGAGCGAAGTTCGATCGGTATTATGCGAAGACGTCTCGTTCGAAGATGATTACAACCCACCCTTAATAGTAATACCCTTGCATGACCCGTAATCATCTTCATACACGAAAATTTGTAAAATTTTTATTTTGTTTTTTGAATCTTCTCAATGACCATACTCTCAAATATGAGGTAAGTAACGGCGAGCGCCACTGACTATAGTGGTCGCGCCCATGAATTAAGAAATTTGAACTCTAAATGTTGTGAAATTGGACATAGCTAGCGCTACTACACTTGTAATCATCTTCGAACGAGACGTCTTCGCATAATACCTGACGAAGATATAGAGTCTGATGACAAACCTTCAAGTGAGAGATTAAATCAAGCCATACGCAAGAATGATATAGATCCTACTAGGGTCGAACTAACACTCAATGTACTAAGCGCTAAGCAGTGGAAAATTACTACCTTGGAGGAATTGCAGTCGTTACAAGAGAATTAAACTTGGGACCTCGAGCCCATTCCTAAAAACAAAACAGTTATAGAATGTAAAAGGGTTTTTAAAATCAAGACAACACCCGACGGCACCCCAGACTATTTCTAAGCTAGACTTGTAGCACACGGCTTCTCTAAAAAATACGGACTTGACTATAAAGAAATCTTTGTCCCAGTAGTAAAACCGACCACCATCAGATCGGTTCTTTCCATTGCCTGTAAGAAAAAGCTGATTGTTAAACATCGGGAAGTTACAATAGCTTTTTTAAATGGAAAACTCAATTGAGTAGTGTATATGAAGCATTCTCGTCTTCAAAGACGAAAATAAAAAAGACTGGGCGTGCAAATTCAAAAAATCCATCTATGATTTGAAACAGTCATCCAAGTCATGGTATGACAAATTTAATAATACACTGACTAAATATTATTTCACTCGCTGTCAAAAAAGATCCTTGCCTTTATAAGCGTGGTAAGACTACGGTTACATTTTTGTTAGTCCATGTTCGCAGTGTCACTAGAGAAGTCTAGATACTGGGACCATCCTTAACTTTGAAATGGATCCTACGTAATTTAACCTTTTGCGGTCTTGATAAAGACCTTTGTGTTTTGTTGTGAGGTGAAGTTTGAGACAGCAAACTACTGAGGCTCGGCTCAGCAAGCCGGCGATGACTTTTAAGTCACTCGTGCTCAACTAAGAGTTGAGATATCGCTCTGAGAAGAGCGGTTGAGACTATAGCTCTGAAAAGAGCTGTTGAGACTGTACACTTTAAAGTTAGCCTTGCGCGCTTACTTTAGATTATGACTTCTTCGTTTGGTGTGCAAGCTTTGCACGCTTGCTAAAGACTGCTGGCTTCTTCTTATTCTTCTTCGCTGGAGTAGTAGGAGTGAACTGTTGTGTTGGCATTTTTTTGCATTTAAAAATATCTTTATTTGTGAATTTGTATTACATGAGTAAGTTACTTGAGAATAGCTTTAATATGCTTGTTTTTATTCTTAGAGTCTAACAAATATTTGTATTATTAAAATATATTTTTGTATTTTTAGATTATTTGAACTTGGATTTGTGGGAAAAATTTAAAAACCACTTGAATTTTTTAAAGCCATAGGCTTACTTACAAGCTAAACTTAAGACGAGTTAACAATATGTACAAAATATACAATATTTACAAAGTTATGATGGTTTTGTATTAGTTTAAGAGTAAACTATGAGGTAGTTTATACTTAAATTTGAATGGAGCGGTGTTTTTGTTGTACATTCCAATGTGTTTTAGTTCTTCTAGGTGTTTAGTTCTCTGTTCATAGAATATTTTAGTTTGATTAAATATATCACAATATATTTCATTAATATTAAGATTTTCTCACGTAGTTTTATTCGATATGTCCGAACTTACATTGCTTATCATTCTTAAAATTTTATTTTCAACAGTCTCAATTTTATTAATGTTAGTCTGAAATGTATTGCTCCAAATTGGAGATCCACAAAGTAATACACGTTTTATCAACATTTTTTATTGGAATAAACTTATTTTTAATACTTAATTTACTTTTAGTTAAGATCAGTGGGTATAAGATACCTTTGATTTGATTTGCTTTTTGACAAACTTTTATAATATGACTAGTAAATGTAAGTTTGTCGTCGAGCAATAAGCCTTAATATTTAACGCATTTACTAGGTTCAATAATAGTATCATTTAGTTTAATGACTAGGTCTTTTTCTTTTTTAATTTTACTTTTTTGCTAAAGATAATAAGTTCTGTCTTAGTATTATTTAGTTTGAGTTTCCACTTATCAAAGAAATTCGCTATATTATCTAATCTTTCTTGCAAATGTTTAATTGCTTGCTTTTTGTTCCATGAAGCGACATAAATAGCAGTATCGTCTGCAAACAGACGGTTTTGGTTGGCTTCTTCCGAGATAGAATAGATTTTTAAGGTTTTTCTTGAGTATTTTATAGTTGCTTGTAGCTTCTGAATTTATTCATGACTTAGGATTTTTTTGATAGCGGTATCATTCATGTCATTTGTATTGATGACAATGGGGACTGATTTGTATTTAGTCGAGGCATCTTGAGGATCGTTTATACTATCTTCTTCTAAGCTCTCTTCATCGTTTAATGGCGGGTTATCTTCATTATTTCTCTTTGGGATTTTGGTGTTGACCTCACCCGTCTTCTTTTCTCTCTTGCGTTTTCTTTTGTGACAGGGAAAACTGAACTTCCCATGGTCGTTATCGACCACCTTATTGACGCCACGATAAATAAGGGCTTTCCCTTACCGTTCGATTTTTGACAAGTAGTTCAGACTTGTCACCGGGCGTGCAAATCGAAAGTCCCCACTGCTGTCCCCAAAAACGAAGCGGAGTTGACAATAGGAAAGTTCGAGAACTTGGAGTTGAGGGTTATAAAAGAGCCGGCAAAAGAAACATCAAGGCTTTTTGAGCCAGTGACGCTTTGAGACAGTGAGGCTTTTGACAAAACAGTTAAGTCAGTATAGTGCTGTGTAGTGAATTCTGTCATCGAGATTTAGAACCATCGAGAAGAAAGTCAATGTATAACTCGGAATTTGGGAACCCTTTACTTGGAGCCACATAGTTCATTTGAGACGAAAAAGAGACCAACCAGCTGCTGATTTCGCCAGTTTCAACCAGGACGTCAGTCAACGTTTGGAGAATTGGAAAAGTTAAGTCAGGTATTATTATTACAATTATTTCAGGCTAAGCTTGAATTTGTAAATTGAGAGGCCGAATTAACTGTAATAAAATTTTGTCGATTAATGACCGCTATTGTCTCAGATATCACTTTTAAATTGATAGATTCTTTTATAAGTAGATTCTTATAAGATTTAGATTCTTATAAGTAGATTCTTATAAGATAGATTCTTTTAGAAGTAAATTAATCATCAATGTAATTTATTTAGTTTGTTACAAGCATTTTAGTTATGAGAATTTATTTAGTTAAAATTATTTTGATCAAGTTTAAAATAGTAGAAGCAATTGTGTAGATTAGATAGTCAAGGTCATTCTGGGATTTTATGCAGGTGAAAATTTATCGAGGCTTGTTAAATTTGTAGAATTGGAAATTTTGTAAAATTAATTTTAGGCCGTTAGGCTGAATTTAATTAATTTAGTAAATTTAGTGAATTAATTTATTGGAAAAATTGTTTAATGAATTTAATAGAATAGTGAAATAATAGAATAAATTAAATTTAGTTGAGAAATTTTGGTAATGAATTAAATTAGTGAATTTGATATTTTGTATTAAAGAATTGTTAAGCGTAAAATTCCAGGAATTTAGATAATTAGTAATTCGGAGAAAATTGATTAATTAGAGAAAGTTGTGTTTTAAGTTAGCGTTCGGTGGACGATTGGTTGTATGGAATTTAGTAAGTTATTTAGAAACGTTGTATAGACGCCCGAGTTGGGGGTACAACGGATTAAGTTAGGAAACCGCTGCGTAGACGCCCGACTCGAGGGCGCAGTCGGGAATAGGTTTTAATGGGTATTCCGTCAGGTTGACGAGGTAAATTATGTTATTTGGTATTCCGTCAGGTTGACGAGGTAATTTTGGTATTTTATGGTATTCCGTTAGGTTGACGAGGAAATTTATGGTATTCCGTCGGAGTGACGAAGTTTAGAAATTATAGAGATAATTGAGAATTAGTTGTAAGAATATTTGGCAAAGGCCAGCGTAGGTGAGAGGTTCTCACAATTAAGTTAGTTGATAAGTTAAGTGGTTGAATTTTGTAATTTAATTGAATAAATCAATTTATTTGTTATAAATAATTTTTCTCAGTATTATTTACAGCCCTCTCGGACTTCTCACGACCCTGTCTTTCCCCTCTCATGCTTCCCCGGTTTGTGTCTAAAATCCTAGTGGCGCCCTTTTTAAGGAGGAAAGGGGTGACCAACTGGACCTGGGCGAAACACCCTGGTTACACTTTTTTTCAAAATCTTTGCCGGTTTCGCCGGCATCATTGTGGTCATTCGGATAGTTCGAAGAGGTGGTATGTTGAACTATAGAAAGAATAATTCTAACTTCTGTGTCACTCTACTTGTCGGGACGAAAACTCTCTGTCTTTTCCTCTTGATCTGTCATTTGATCTGTTGTGTGGACCTGTTGCGGTACCGTTCATAAGTCGAGGCTGCGGGCGCTCAGCTGGTGGTGGAAGAATAAAATGCGGACCAATGGGATAGCTTGGTTTGAGTTGGAGGTGGAAGGTAACTTCGCACCAATGAAAAGGCTTGGGTCGAGTTGTAAGGGGAGCCGCAACTGAGCTGGCAAACGGGAGCTCACTTCGCGGTCCGCGCGATTTCTAATACCTTATTTTTGATTCTTTATGCTTTTATGCTTTTTTTAACAGTCCATGTAAATGATATCCTCGCAGTTAGTCCACCAAAAAATCGCATCAAGGATATCCTAGATGTACTAAATACTGAATTCAATATTGTAAATACGGAAAACATGTAATGTTATGTTAGCACAGAAATTTTTTGAAATAAAGAAGGTGATTTCTTGATAAGCCAGCAGAATTGTATTGATAAAATTCTCCCTTGAACAAAACTGGATCTAGCCATAACGTCGAACTATCCCATGGACTTAAACTACGAGTGGAACCGAGTATCATCACCAAAAAAATGTATAGAGCATTACAGCAGTCTGATTGGATCATTATTATACGCGTCAATTCACTCAAGGCCAGATATTGCAGCACCAATCGCTATTTTAGCACAATACATCAAAAGAACCAAACAGATCGACTAGATCGAACTACAGAGATTTTGTAAATATCTTCAATTACTTAAGAACTATAAATTAAAGCTGAGTGACCCTACTTACGATTTCCAGAGGCTGATTAGTTACGCTGACGCCAACTGGGCCGAAGATAGAGGATTTCGCAAGTCAAACGATCGATTCATATTTAAATTTTTAGGTGGTGCGATAAGCTGGGCTAGTAAAAAAAAGAAAAGTGTATCAGTATCTTCAACTCAAGCGGAAATAGTGGCACTATCTGACGCGTCACGAGAATGAACTTAGATCCAGAAATTGTTAGATTTTCTTTATGAGAGCCAGGATCAACCGAAAATAATTATCGAAGACAATCAAGGTTGTTTTTATAACATACATACTAGGGTGCTTTTTTTTTTTTCAACTATTTTTTTTTTCGGTCTCATCGTGAAATTTTATTGCAAGTACCCAAAAAAAAAAAAATCCCTGAAAGTTTGGGCCCTTAATATTAATATTAAGTACTCGACCCAAGCGTGTAAAGATTTCCCATTAAAAAAACACAGAAACTCTGATTTTTCAATCTTCAATATATATATATATATATATATATACATATATAAACTTTTGAACCATATACATTTTCTGACTCAGCTCGACGAGTATAGTCAAAATATAGCAAAATTTTTTAAAAGTTCCGTCATGAGGACCAATGCAATAGTTAGATTTCTATAAAATCTACTAAAAATTTGATAAGTGGCATAGCGGAATAGGACATAATTTTAAAACCACACATATGATATGGTAGTCAAATTAAAGCTTATTTAAAGAGCTTTCAAATGCATTCTACAGAACTTCAATAAGTTGTCCCATTCAAAAGTTATTCGAGAAATAAAGTAAAAAAATATAAATTTTTATGATTTGCAAAATTTTGAAATCCTAACATTTCTAAATTACTTGACCGATTAAGCTCATCTTCGAACTTAACTTTGGTATTTATCTGTAGAATAAGTATGTTGAGTTTAGTAGAGATCCGTTGTGAATTGGCGACGCTATCGTCGTGACAAGCCGCGTTATATCCGATATATATATATATAAGACGGCGCTACCATCGCAGTGTCAAATTAAAGACGCGTAGACAGGACAACGTCTGTCGGGTACGCTAGTATATATATATACATATATAAATACATACATATATAAACTTTTGAACTATATACATTTTCTGACTCAGCTCGACAAACTAAGTCAGAAAATGACTAAATTTTTTAAAAGTTGCGCCATGAGGACGGCTGCAATAGTTAGATTTTTTTGAAATCTACTAAAAACAACGAAGTAAGCACGTTGATACGCAATTGTTCAATACCCGGGACTTACAAGAAAAGGGAATTGTAGAAATAACTTATTGCCCAACTGTGAGCAATATAGCAGAAATATTGAAAACTGTCAGAACCCTAAAAGATAGCAACGGCGATCCAGATGATTGGTTATCAGCGCGATTAAAATGAAACCAATCGTTGATACACGTGAACCATTAAGGGAAAGTGTTGGAAGCAATAGTGCACGTGTATCACACATTCTATAATAAATGATTTTGCTATACTTACTTCCATTGCTATCAACTGTACTTTCTATTTTCGATATTTTAATGGGTAACGATATATTCTGTCGTACAGACGTATCTTATAACTCTATCCAATAGTAATCAAGTATACCAGTTATCCTCAACATATGATTATTAAAAAATACTGCATCTAATTATAAGTAATCATATATAATCATAAATACTCATATACCATTCCGCATAATCATATGTAATTATACATAACCAAATACAATTATATATAAATAATATATAATTATATATAAGTACATACAATTAGATATTAATTTTTTTGTCCGGAAAGTAAGAAATACTAACACTTGAATTGTAGCATGAGTTTAATTTTCTAACCTTTTCCAAGTTTCGGTGCCTTTCCATTAGTCCTTGGATATGATTCATCTGAAACATCGTCCATTAAATATGTTTCTAAAAAATAATCACAGATCAATAACAAAGTATTGTTCAGACTTACCAGGAATGGATGCTGAACTAGAACTAGATTGTTTGTCGAATTCATCTTCAGTCCCTAGAACATATTTTATTTATAGAGTAATTATTGAAAAAAAAAAAACAGAAAAAAAAAAAACAGAAAAAAACAAGTTTTGTCACGAGGTCCATTGCAATAGTTAGATTTCTATGAAGTCTACGAAAAGTTTCATAATTGGTATAGCAGAATAGGACATAATTTTGGGATTACACATATGATATGGTACGCAAATTAGAGCTTATTTAAAGAGCTATAGATGCAATTTACAGAAATTCGAAAAATTATTCTATTCGAAAGTTTTTCGAGTCCAAATATGAAAAAATTTTCATTTTTATGATTTTGAAAATTTTGAAATCATGGCATTTCTAAATTACTTGTCCGATTAAGCTCATCTTCGAACTTGATTTCAGTATCTATCTGTAGAATAAGTATGTTGAGTTTGGTAAAGATCCATTGTAAAGTGACGACGCTATCGTAGTGAGAAGCCACGTTATATTATATATATATATATATACCGGTTCTGGGTGTTGAAAGAAGGTGGGCACTCATTCATGGTTTTATTATTTATTCAGTAAAATATCACAGATAACTTTATGAACACATTTGATTCTTAATAACTAGTGTGTATCAACTTTGTGATTTATGGAAAATATTTAATTAAGTAATATGAAATTATTATTAATAAGGTATATGAAAATACTGTAATTATAATACAATGACGAGTTATTAATATGTTGGCACCATGCACAAATATCAATTTGAAATTTAATAAGAGCGTTGAATTGATTAATTTTAACAATATTCTAATTATGAGCTCAGAGTGACTTAAGTACATCAATTTATTATATTATTATTTATCACAGTCAATAAATATTAATGACGCGACAATAATTATTACGAGCGATGATACGAGCGATGAGCGCGAGTGAGAGTAAGATGCTAACTGAACATATAATTTGTAGTCACAGAAAAAGAATCTATAAATTTGAATGCATTCCTGGTGAGTGGTGATATCACCTTAAGCCAGGTAGGACAAAAGACTTAAAAAGAAAGAATATTAATTTATTGTACAATGAGTCATATTTTATGAAGATTAAGAAAATGATAAATATAATCTCTTGTGACTGTAGATTATGAGGTTAAGTAAAATACAACATTAGATATAAACTAATTTGAATGAAACGTGAAAGCTGATATTTAGATGTCGGCATTGACATAACAAGGAGGTTACGTCATAAAATATTATTATTAGCCACAATTCATTATTATTAAATTATTATGAAGGACACGAAATTGGTACCTGAATTTCCGATGATGGAGAATTGTCCTGGATGAGTCGTTGAGTAGATTTATACAAGATGCACTGGATAATTGGAATTACGTTAAGAACACTTTATAAATACTGAGCACGTGTAGTTAGCCACCGCGTGTAGATTAATTGTGCCGGTTGGCGCGTAATCGTCTATCTGCCTCGGGGAGTTGACTATCAGGGTGCGCGTCAGCCGCAGCACCACTGATGCAGTAGAGTGCGTATTTACCAAGTGTTCTGGCGCGAACATTTGGTATTTACGCAACAAG
>JZSA01003961.1:0-11507 GCA_000956155.1 Cotesia vestalis | reverse complement strand
GAACTACTATTAGTCAAATTGCATGCACGTGAAATCATGTCGCTTTCATCGACTGATTCAAGTTTGGATTCATCAACACCCGTAGGTTCTTGACTACTCTTTTCCTCTGATTCCTCAGAATAAACTTGATGATTATCATTAACTATATTAAGATTATTACTAGAACTACTATTAGTCAAATTGCATGCACGTGAAATCATGTCGCTTTCATCGACTGATTCAAGTTTGGATTCATCAACACCCGTAGGTTCTTGACTACTCCTTTTTTCTGATTGCTTAGAATATACTTGATTAACATTAGCGATACTAATATGATTCAAATTATTTTGATTTTTAATGCATGCATGTGTAACTTTATTGCTTTTATCAAATAAAACAAGTTCGGATGCATCAAGACCCGTAGATTCTTGACTACTCCTTTCCTCTGATTTCTCAGAATATACTTGGCTTGAGTTACACACAAAACTCGCCGATTCACGAGTTACTGTTTGATTAAGATTATTACTATTACCTAAATTAATAAAATGATTATTATAAAAAGGAATGTTACTTTCTGTTATACCCATTTCCTCCTGTTCTTCACAATGATCATCTATTCCATCCAGATCCAGAAGATAGTCTTCTTCGAAAACTTCTTCTGCTTCGTCTGCTTCTACTGTTGAATTCGATGCGGCTGTCAATTCTTCACGTCTCCTTTTCCGGCTGTTGAGCAATGAAAACATAAATATATTGTTCAAATGATAAAACTGCAGAACTTCAAAAAAATATCTACAAAGCAATGTTTTGAAACAAGAAAACGAAAATGTTTGAAAAACTTTGTTTCAAAACAATACAAAACAAAAAACTTGTTTCAAAGCAATGTTTTGAAACAAGAAATTAAATCTTAAATTAAATCTTGAAATAATGAACATAATAAAGAAATAGAGATGTTTAGATTGTTGTATTGTTATATGTAAGCCAAAAAATTTTGAGAAATTTCAAAAAAAAAAAAATTAAAAGAGATAATTGTTAGATTTCAAAAAATCACGTCGATCACTGCTTAGTACGTTTGCCTTCAACTTTGCCTTCAAAAGTTGGAAAAAAATTTTGGCTCTCCTGTTTTTGGATAAAATTTCTATTTAATCTTTTTTTGATGTTTTTGATATATATACTTTTTTGAAAAGTACATAAAAAAACGAACAATTAAAAAAAAAATTTTGATACCTCAATTTTTTAAAAAATGTATAAATTTTTTTGAAAATTTTTTAAAATTATGAAAATCAACTTTTTTTTTTTAATTGTTCATTTTTCTATGTATTAGAAGAAAAATATGCCAATAAAATCAAATGGAAGTTTTGTTTAAAAAATTTAAAATTGAAATGGTGGACCCCACTTGTAAATAATTACCATAATTTTTTTCCGATTTATTAACGAGTTTCGAATAAAAAAACTGAGATATTTTTTGTTCTCAATTCGCCTTTATTTTGCCATCTAACGACAATAATTTCAACTATATAATTTACTTGTGGTGTCATCTGGTAACTAGATTAAAATTGAGAAAATTCAAATTTTTGTTGTCATTTCAGTCACAATCCTAACCTTCAAGCATTTTACACGCGAGTTTACAATTCTAAGTAATAAGTAATTAAAATTAAAATGTAAAAGAAGGCGAACATACATTAATTATCCAGATTGATGTACCTTCCAAGTTTCTTGATAAATTCTTTGTAAAAAAATTTATTAATGGTTTCGGAGGGTAGGTGCACTTGGCGCGAGAAAATTTGAATTTGATTTTCTAAAGGATATTTAAATTGATTTATTAATAAAGTTGTTAATCCAACTTCAAATATGCTGTTAAATCATCAAGCAAAGGATAAATTAAATCTATATTAGCTCTGACAATAGTATTAATCGTTGCTTCTGGCAATTCTAATGTATAAAATTTTTTAATATATTCATCTATTCTATTTTGCATTTCAATTTCATTGAATTTCATTACTATGATCTTTGTCAGATTCAGAAATGTAAAGGTCATTATTTTCATTACTTTCTGGTACAAAGATTTTAGAAGTAGCACAAACCATTTGCAAATTATTTTTTTTCTGAGAACAAATCTGTATATGTTTTCTATAACTATTATAACTTGAATATTTATTGAAGCAAGTAGCACAACTTAATAATAATTTCGGTCATTCATAGAGTAAGTGACAATTACGTAAGTGCTTGCACAAATCATTTATACTTGTCACACGAATTTTATTCTTGTCTGCATCCCTCTCTGCGCCTAGTGTTGGCAACAGATCCACACTCGGTGTGTCTCTAGAATTTGACTATCTTGTATTATTTTGACTAATTTATTTGTTAACCAAAAATACTTAAGTACATTAATTTATTTTCAGCTGATTCAGATGCCTTAAATAAATTGATGGTGAATGATCATGGAGAAATTGTTGATTCTTCTCAAAAAATTTTTAGTTCCACCGTACTAGAGAAAAAAAAAGAACTCAAAGAAAGTTCTAAATTACTAGAAGGCATAAAAAAATCAAAAAAGAATAAAATTCAGAAAAAATTATTGAAACAAAAATCCATTCTAAGTAAAGTTATTCCACACACAACTGTAAATCCATCGTTAAATTACGAAAACATATCTAAATCACTCCCACATCTTATGAAGTCTAGATCAGATCTACTTCTGCCTCAAAATTCACCTTCAACATCAACGTTGACTTCAAACAGCAAATTATTAAATAATGAAACTCTTTTTTCAAATCCTGGAACATCAAATCAACTAGAACTTACCGAAATGACTTCCGAAATGACAAATACAAAAGAATGTTCGACTTCCTCAAACACTGGAAATAATTCAATCACCGATACATTACCAACCGTAACAGATAAAAAAAAATTTTGAACCAGAAATATCTTACTGTGGAAATTCGGAAACACTCCAAACAAAGCAATCGGGAGAACTTTCTCCTATAATATCAAATTCGCAAGACATTCAAGCCCCTTTAAATAACAATATACTTGAAGCTGAAGATATGACTTCTGCGACAATGTCTACTAAGGGATTAGATGCGGTAGTTTCAACAATTCAAGGAAAAAGTAAGCTTTGAGAATAATCAATTACAAATTTCAGTTCTTCATCTTTACACTGTTAATTTTAATTATATACTTTGTCATGATCATATTCATATAGTCACGAAAGAAGTAATAGACTTTTTTGAAACCTTAACGGCGGCTATGAGACAGCAATTCGACGCAGCTAATACCAATAAATATACACAAACAGCCTCAAAAATCAACGAAGATAATAAAATAGACTCATTTTCAGTGAGATTATATTAATTACTATTTTGAAAAATAATTCTCGATTAGTTTTAGTAGCTATCAGTACTAATAAAAATGAAATTTTGATTAGTATTAATAGTTTATAATTTATAATATTAATTAAAATGAAAAACTAATATTTTTCTTATGTTTAGATTCCAATGCAGTACTTAAAACCCAGCAAAGATGTGGTAAAAAATTCTAACATAACTAATTAATTGATGTTTTAAAGAAACGATATTTCAAAATTCGTATTATAGGCTGAAATTGGAAAAAACGTCAAATTTTACACACCTTTAGACTGCATGGAGAGAATTCAAGACGAAGCGAAATAAGATTGGCAAAAATTCATACGCGAAACGCTGGATGAAGTGTACGGGGAAAATATTTGTAACTTTTCAGCAAAAGGAAAAAAAAACAATTACGACCAGCCATCAATCACAACCTGTATAAAGGACTATTATGTAATTATTATTTACTCAATAATCAAACTTAATTATATGTAGAATAAAATTAACGTCATACAAAATTACTGTACCCAACTTATGAAAAAAAAAACAATATGAAAAATTGTGTTATTTCAGATCAATCACGTGAAATGACGGACAAAAAGGTGGCTGAAAAAGCAGTAGTGAAATGTATCAATAACCATTGTGTTAATAAAAGGAAATATCTGTCCTGAATAAATGAAAAAAACTGGAAAAAATCAGAAAGTAGATTAGAACTTAAATAATATCAATTTGAATTTTAAAAAATGATAAAATGACGCTCATTTTAGGTAAAACTAAATTACACAGAGAAATCATTAAAGAAGATGAAGAAGACGATAAAGATGAACAGGATGAAGACGAAGAGGATGAAGACGAAGGTGATGAAGGGGCCGAAGATGAAGAAGGAGATGACGGAGATGAAGATGATATGACGATGACGAGGATATTGTAGACCAAAAATAAAATAGAAAGAAAAGAGATTACAAAATGAATTTAAAACTAAGTTAAAATATTAGTTATAGAATTAAGTTATAATTTTGAAGCATAATTTTTGTAATCAGTAGCAAAGTTTGCAACACATCTGTTCGGTGAACCAGGCCCAGTAGCGATGAAGTCGCTCCTGGGGGACTCCCAATTTCAAGAGACGCACCTGTCCACCGCCAGTTCCCGCAAAATCTAACCGCCAATGGAAAATTAGCCTCTCGATCACGCCATGAATCGACCGCTTTATTGGCTGATCGCTCTCGCTGGACATGCGCAATAGCCTTCTTCCTCAAGTCCACGAGGAAGAAGATTAACCGCTGTTCGCTATTTTTATAATTTAATTGCTTAAATTAACCGCTAATAATTCGCTTCAGTTTGTTTCAGATAATTTGTGTTATTTGTGCATTTATTTCACCGCTTTTACAGTGCAGGCTGAGTGTTCAACCACGTGTCAACCGGCTTCGCTTTTGCTAACCACGCTGTTAATTATAAATCTGCTTTTTTCTTAACAATCCGCTATTGAACATATTAATTATTGAGTGTATTTTATTTGAATAAATTCTTAGTGTTAATTTTGATAATAATTTACGCGTTTTAATTGAGATATCCAGACCTAAACCTGATCCCCGCTTTTCCGCTAATTCAGCATTTTACAACATATTTTATTTCTATTTAATTGAGCTTAAAAAACGTCAGAAGACGACCTAGTGCAAGCTAAACAGCTCGTCGGCAATAAAAATCCTTAATCGTTGATTCAAACGTTATTTGTTCGATTAGAATACTTTATTTTACTCAATTTGGTTTAGAAAACAGCGAGATTATCTGGTGCACGTCATACAGCCCGTCTACGAGAACAACCTCCAAGCATTGATTTAGAGTTCATATTTGTGTTTAAAAATTCTCTATTTCTATTAAAAGAGGCTTGGAAATGCCCTGAGACGGCGTGGTGTAAGTCACACAACTCGTCTTCGAAAAAATTGACAAGCGTTTGTTGAACGTTTATTTTTTTAAAATAAAAATACTTTATTTTACTTAAATTGGCTTAGAAAAGACCAAGGTAAGACCTGGTGCACGTTATACAGCCCGTCTATGAGAACAACTTTCAAACATTGGTCAAAATTTCAATTTTGTGCCTAAAAATTCTTCTTCTTTATTTAAAGAAGCTTGGAAATACCCTGAGGCGACCTGGTGTAAGTCACACAGCTCTTCTGCTAGAATAATCTCCAAGCGTTTGTTAAACGTTTATTTTTTTGACAAAAAATACTTTGTTTTACTCAATTTGGCTTGGAGAACACCGAAAGTTGACCTAGTGCACGTCATACAGCTCGTCTACGAGAACAACCTTCTAGCATTGGTCAAAAGTTTATTTTTGGGCCTATAAATTCTCCTTTTCTATTAAAAAAGGCTTGGAGAACACAGAAAGTCGACCTAGTGCGAGTCACACAGCTCGTCTGCTAGAATAATCTCCAAACGTTTGTTAACCATTTATTTTTTTGACAAAAAAAACTTTATTTTACTCAAGTTGGCTTGGAGAACACAGAAAGTTGACCTGGTGCACGTCATACAGCTCGTCTACGAAAAAAACCTCCTAGCATTGATCAATAGTTCATTTTTGTGTCTAAAAATTTTCCTTTTTCAATAATGGAACCTTAGAAATACCCTGAGACGACCTGGTGCAAGTCACGCAGCTCGTCTGCAAGAATAACCCCTATACGTTAGTTAAAAGTCGATTTTTTTACCTAAAATTACTCCATCGTTATACAACTAAACTTGGAGTACATCCGGTGAAGACCTGATGCCTTACATGCCTTATATGGAGTTCATTAGCAGTTATTAATTTATTATTATTTTAAATTTTTCGAATAAAATTTTTTTCACCTTTATGGTATGGGAATTGATGTGGGATTCTTACCCTGGATTCTTATGGGAAATCCATGAGGGAATCCAGGCTGATTTCCCATATGGATTTTTTTGATAGGGATATGATAGCAAAATCAGGTGAAAATTTCACCTTGAGGACAAATGCAATAGTTATATTTCTAAAGAAATCTACCTTAAAATACAAAGAAAAAATAAATTCAAAAATTTCTTGTGTTATTCAAACGCTTGAATATTAAAAGCTATTGGCGTTTAAAATTTTGATATATTTGTATTAAATTCTTTTTTTTTTCGTTTTGTATATACAGATACTAAAATCGGAAATTAATTCTCTAATACTTTAGGTAATGAAAGTAAATCAAAGAAGAGTCAAAAGTTTGATTCTTTTCATATTGTCAAAAACAATAAATCTATATGAGTCATTCCATGTCAAATCGACCAATAGTTTGAATCTACCCCTTATGATTTGAACAAATTATGGTCAGAAGTTTTATTTGATCTTATAAAATTTCTGGGTATTTAAAGATTGGTGCAAGGTAATATACAAAAAATTTTGAGTCAAAAATTTATTGTTGAGTGTCAGTTTTTCAAGTACAAAAATGTACACGTGGTTTTAATATAATTTTTTCGCACGCGGAAAGATTATTTTTAAAAAACAAAAATTCATTTTTTTTTTAAGTTATAAGATCTCAGAGAGCTATTCACATGATTGTACGAGTATTGTCTAATGCACAAGTGTTTTTACTTGAGTTAGATTTTTAGAAACGTCTTCATTTATCACTATTTCAACTGAAAAATTCATGTCAAGATCTCGCGTCAAACTCACCGCGTGGATCCACCGTGGTTTTGTCCTGGATTCACTGTGGATCCATTGTGGATTCACCGTAGATCCACCGTGGTTTTGTCGTGGATTCACCGTGGATACACTGTGGATTCACCGTGGATACTCTGTGGATCCACCGTGGATACACTGTGGATCAACTGTGGTGAAATGTCACGAAACCACGGTGAATCCACAGTGGATCCACAGTGGATCCACAGTGGGTCCACGATGTGGTGGTTTCACCGTGGATCCACGGTGGTTACAGGACCGCGAGGGAGAGTGTATCTGTTAAACTGTATAAATTTTATAGTAATATATATAATAGTTTCTGTGTAAAGAAATCATAAATATTGGCTTTTTTCGAGTGCCGGAACTAGAATGACCCTTTAGAATTTAAATATGACTTTATGAAATTTAATGCAGAGTAACAAAAATTTAAAACTAAAATTATTTTTTATATAAAATAAAATAAATATTACAAGATCAAATATTTTTGAAAAATTATGTAGTCAATCGAATGAAAACTAATGACAATTTTCTTCTTTAATTTAAGTAATAAACTTTGATTATTTTTTATTAATCAGCGAGTCCAGAAATCAAATGATTTTCACAAAATCATTTGAACTTTAAAGCAATGTAAAAATTAAAAATAAACTTCACGCGACCTCAAAAATATAATTAATTTTAATGTTCACCTCCTGTATACTTCCTGAGTTTATTTTTTCCGACAACATTGTATTAATACGTACACTAAGAAGAATACAATACCTATACAATTATCTTGTTTTTAGTGTATATTTATATTGACCGTGAAAAGAGAAAGGCTATATTACGTGTAAATCATTCAATTGCTTTATATATATTGCAGCCTACGAGACTAAAATGAAACTAGTTTTGTCCAAACGTTAAGACGTGATACTGCGTTTCAATAACATTCTCATCGCGTACGATTCGTAATTTAATTTTTGAGTTACAAATAGTTACTTTAATAATTTTATTGAATTTCTTCGTTCTGAAACAATATTTTTAATTATTAATTGTTGATAATAATTATGAAATTACATATACTAACTGGATTTTTGTATATATTACTTCTCATAACATGTGAGTAAAATTTTTTAACGTATTCTGAAAAATTTTAAAATTTTTAAAATAAACTTAAGTCAATCATTTTTAACCCCATAGTTTCCAAAATTTCTAATAAAATTCAGTTTTATTTAATAATTACATTTCCCAGCAAATTAAATAAAAAAATTTAATGAAAATATAATCAAAGCTGTGAAAATCATTAGATCCATTATGTACGGTGTCTCTTAAAACTGACATTAGACTGTGGAATCTAAAACTCATGAAAGTGAAATCTACAAACATTTAATTTTTAACCATGCTTCCAATTTTATTTTATTTAACTCATTTCGTACTTACGTAAATCTAGAAAGTGTTCATGATAAATATCATTCGATTTTATTATAACAAAGATTTTTTTCCGATTTGATAAAATTGACAAATGGTAAATTGTCTAAACATGCTAGAAACTTGATATACATTTCTTCTTTTCAAGTACATGTTGAAACTAATAACTGAAAAAGGTTTTTAAATTAATAAAATTTGTCATAAATCATAAACAAAATTCAAATTACTACATTGAGAAAAGAAATTTCTTTCGAAAAAAATAAGCAATATTGTAATAAGAAATCAATTTCTATAAGATTTTAAACAAATTTATTTCTTAGCTGAAGAAATAAAAAATTTTCTCACAGAAACTTACTCATTGAAAAAGTGTTTTTATTTAGAAATTTTTTTTAAAAAATATCTACTGTAAGAAAAATTCTTATTTCTTCAACTTAAAAATAAAATTGTTGAAAATTTTTAAATCATAACATTACTTGTTTTTTTTTCAAAAGAAATTTTTTCTCTCAGTGTTTTAATTCCATTCCATTTTTGTAAGTAAATTTCAAAAATTCTACTTTTGTTCATTAGAATATTCTGGAGAATTCGATGTCCCGTTTATTATTATTAAATAAAATTATATAGCATGCAGAAGTCTATATTTCAAAGAGCATTATATTTCTAGTGATATTAAGTGAACAATTGGATTCAATTTGGGTTTTAAGTTACTTAAATCAACGCTGTAGATAACGGATAGTTTATTACTATCTTGTATACGTATTATTCAATTTACATTAAACGATCAATTACATCAGCATGTTATATGTTATATAGATACAAATATATGCTACATATTCCTACGAATAAAAACAAAATTCAATTTGTTTTTATGCCGTGAATCACGAATTTAGTTTTAAACACATTATCGAGAACAATTTTTTACTAGAGTACTGAGAAAAGTTAACTGTTTAAATTGTTGCGGACTTAAAATTTGTCACTTTATTGGTCTTTGAGAAATTCGTTCAATCACAAGATTTTTTTTCTGATATTACCTAAATTGAAGATTTACCTTTAAATATTTCAATTCTATTGAAAAATGTAACTTATGACTTTCAATTTACCATGAACAAATGCAAAGATATACAAAGTTATCAGGAACTAATGCGAAGGAAAAATGCAAGGCATTTCCGTCCTTCATGTAAAATTTGATAAATTCTAATGTTATGTTTCAAGGCAGAATACTATAGCTAGTATCGTTTGTTTTATCGACTTTCAATATTTTCTAAACAAAAAATTTTTAAAAATCATTTGAAAACTGTATGGTAGTTTCTTAATTTATGAAAATTTTAAATTAATTAAGGTACCGGTAGGTAATAAGGCCTAGCTAAGGAAGATTTTGAAAAAAATCAAAAATATTGCATTTAATTATTACAATGTACCGTTAATTTTTAAATTAATACATTAGCTATAAAATGTAATGGAGTAATGGTAATTTTCACCATAAGCAAACACAAAATTAAATTTTTTCAAAAATCTTGCGAATAGGCCTTATTTTACTACGGTAGGGTAATAAGGCCGGCGGGTTTTACATACTGGAAATAGTTATACTCTACTTGATAAAATTGGTATTACACTGAAAAAAAAAATTCTTGACTGGAGTGTAAATTTTCTTGGCTCAAGAAAATATCAAGGAAGATTGAAAATTTCTTGAATGAAGTCAAAGTTTCTTGAGACAAGATAAATTTCTTGAGCCAAGAAAATTTCTTCTTGCTCCAAAATAACTTTTGTTTTTCTTAAAATTTTCTTGGCGCAAGAAATTTGTTTTTTATGTGTAGAGATCAATCATCACTTAAATTGAGCAACAATACTTTTTAAGATGTTGAAAAAAATTAGAACAATGATTTTAAATTATTAAATATAAAATTATAAAAAATTTTTACCATTTACTCAAATCGTTTTTTAGGAATTCTTCTGCGCTACTTTAGCATATGACGGATGATGAAATATAAAAGACAAGAAACATTGTATCGGGACTTTATAAACTTGTAGCGACATTTCTATGCTGGACGCTTTTACTAGAAAAGTCTCTAGCTGAAGCGGTTATTCTAAATAACATTTTAATCACTTAGGCCTTATTACCCGACAGGCTTTATTACCCGCAGCTACCTTATTATTTTTTTTTTCTATGTAGACAGTAATGGCGCCAAAAGTCGTGGTTCTAGTCGCTCCAGCTCAAGTTCAGGTTCCCGCTACTTGCAATCTAAAACAACATCAAAACCACGTCAACAATCAGGTATTTACAACTTTTATTACAAATGGAAAAACATGTTCAACTTTACGAATTAATAGTTTTATCTATATGTGTACGTAAGCGTGTAGATACTTCACCAATCTTGCGCACCAATAATGTATGTCAAATAGGACGTTTAAAAAAAACGAAATTTTTTTTTCTTTCTGATGGTGTCTAGAAAAAAAAATTAGGAAAACGGTTCACCCTAAAGGCCATCCCTGTAACTTCCCGCTAATTCCATTCCTGAACGCTTAAAATTGTACTTATGACATTTTTGAGATTTTTGAGCTCAAAATATAATTTATGTGATATTTTGAGCTCACTGAGTTCGGAGAGATAATATCGTGATGCATTTGAGCTCTCCCAGCTCAAAAATCTGATAGAAGTTTCGTAGAACACTATTTTTGGATTTTTCAAATCGCAATGACTTTTGAATAGATCAACCGATTTTCACGCGGTTGGCGGCATTCGACGCAGTTTTCTCATCCTCATAAGTGATTTTCACGTTTTAATTGATCAAATCGAAAACTTCAGAGTAATCCCGAACAAACACTTTTTTCGGTTTTCTTTCGTTCACGATAACTCACGGACGAATCAACCGATTTTGACCGGACTGGCGGCGTTCGACGCGGGTTTTTGATGTTAAAAGCTGATTAGTTTTTGGAATTGATCTGTGAAGCCGTTTGAAAGTTATTCCAAGAAAACCACTTTTCGAAAAATTTTTTTTTGTAGTTTTTTTGCCATTTCTCAAAATCTACAGGTCCGAATCGGTTCAAATTTCCAGGAAATCTAAGTTTGGTCAAGCCCTTTCGAATGGCACCAACCGCGATCAAATCGGTCAAGC